>JARQOC010000001.1:316885083-316953553 GCA_033576535.1 Allobates femoralis
CAAGTGCAGATTGTAACGTTTAATTTGAAGGGTTGAACAAAAATATCTGATAGAAAATGTAGGAATTGTACACATTTCTTTACAAACACTCCACATTTTAGGAGGTCAAAAGTTATTGGACAAATAAACATAACCCAAACAAAATATTTTATTTTCAATATTTTGTTGCGAATCCTTTGGAGGCAATCACTGCCTTAAGTCTAGAACCCATGGACATCACCAAACGCTGGGTTTCCTCCTTCTTAATGCTTTGCCAGGCCTTTACAGCCGCAGCCTTCAGGTCTTGCTTGTTTATGGGTCTTTCCGTCTTAAGTCTGGATTTCAGCAAGTGAAATGCATGCTCAATTGGGTTAAGATCTGGTGATTGACTTGGCCATTGCAGAATGTTCCACTTTTTTGCACTCATGAACTCCTGGGTAGCTTTGGCTGTATGCTTGGGGTCATTATCCATCTGTACTATGAAGCGCCGTCCAATCAACTTTGCAGCATTTGGCTGAATCTGGGCTGAAAGTATATCCCGGTACACTTCTGAATTCATCCGGCTACTCTTGTCTGCTGTTATGTCATCAATAAACACAAGTGACCCAGTGCCATTGAAAGCCATGCATGCCCATGCCATCACGTTGCCTCCACCATGTTTTACAGAGGATGTGGTGTGCCTTGGATCATGAGCCGTTCCCTTTCTTCTCCAAACTTTTTTCTTCCCGTTGATCTTTGTCTCATCTGTCCATAGAATACTTTTCCAGAACTGAGCTGGCTTCTTGAGGTGTTTTTCAGCAAATTTAACTCTGGCCTGTCTATTTTTGGAATTGATGAATGGTTTGCATCTAGATGTGAACCCTTTGTATTTACTGTCATGGAGTCTTCTCTTTACTGTTGACTTAGAGACAGATACACCTACTTCACTGAGAGTGTTCTGGACTTCAGTTGATGTTGTGAACGGGTTCTTCTTCACCAAATAAAGTATGCGACGATCATCCACCACTGTTGTCATCCGTGGACGCCCAGGCCTTTTAGAGTTCCCAAGCTCACCAGTCAATTCCTTTTTTCTCAGAATGTACCCAACTGTTGATTTTGCTACTCCAAGCATGTCTGCTATCTCTCTGATGGATTTTTTCTTTTTTTTTCAGCCTCAGGATGTTCTGCTTCACCTCAATTGAGAGTTCCTTTGACCGCATGTTGTCTGGTCACAGCAACAGCTTCCAAATGCAAAACCACACACCTGGAATCCACCCCTGACCTTTTAACTACTTCATTGATTACAGGTTAACGAGGGAGATGCCTTCAGAGTTAATTGCAGCCCTTAGAGTCCATTGTCCAATTACTTTTGCTCCCTTGAAAAAGAGGAGGCTATGCATTACAGAGCTATGATTCCTAAACCCTTTCTCCGATATGGATGTGGAAACTCTCATATTGCAGCTGGGAGTGTGCACTTTCAGCCCATATTATATTTATAATTGTATTTCTGAACATGTTTTTGTAAACAGCTAAAATAACAAAACTTGTGTCACTGTCCAAATATTTCTGGCCCTAACTGTAGTTGTATAGTTACGTGCTTCTTCATGATGTCGCAATATCTCTTCATGGGCGGGGCTGTGTGCTTCTGCCTCCGCCCATGAAATCATGATGCCCGCCCCCTCTGGCCTTCACCCTGTGTTTTCAGGGCGGCCGCGTCATGAAAGGGGCGGGGCTATCGGTATGACGTGAACTTAGCCACGCCCCTTTCATGACGCGGCCGCCCTGAAAACAGAGGGTGAAGGCCAGAGGGGGCGGGCATCATGATTTCGTGGGCGGAGGCAGAAGCACACAGCCCCGCCCATGGAAAGATATTGCGACATCATGAAGAAGCACGTAACTATACAACTATATTTGTACTGTAATAACTGAGTTTATGCCACAATTAGGGATACTTCTAACAGAGGGGTGCAGGCACCCCTCTATAGAGATCCGGGGGGATGGAGGTTGGGGAACATGCACGGAGCTCGGAGGAGCCCGTGGCATGGGGGCATTGTAGGTGTAGCCCACCTGAGTGGGCATCCGGTCTCTAGGGGGGACTAAGCCCCCCCTAGAGACCTCAACCATTCTTTTATTTATTAAATGACAATGTTTTACAAGACAAAGAACAGTTTGCTAATGCCGGCAATAGCCGGGATCAGCAAACTATGCAGTTGCCGGATGGCTCAGGATTACACATCCTGAGCCATCCGGTTACTGCAGAGCGGATCATAGAACCGCTCCGAAAACTGCAGCCTGCATGATTTTTAACGCAGGCTGCAGTGCCGGAGACGGACACCGGATGGCTTGTGAAGCCATCCGGTGTTTAGCATTGGCTCCTATGAGGAGCGTTTCCTGGTCCGGTTTTGAGCTTTTTGAAAGCTCAAAACCGGATCAGGATTCTAAAAAAAAAACGTAGATGTGACCCTGACCTATCTCCTACGCAAAAAAAGGACGTCTGAATGAGCCCTTACTTGACTCCATACACTAAAAGTGAATTATATGTTAGGCTAGGGTCACACTTGAAGGATCGTTTTTGGTAAGCCTGCGTTAATGCTAGGCGTTTTTTCTCTGTTGCCATTTTGATGCAGATTTAACGCTAGCGTTAACACATGGTACATATGTGTACCATGCGTTAACACATGCGTTTCCTATAGGAGCCCATGTTAAAAAAAAAGGCATGCATTTTTGCAAAAGCACCAAAAACGCTAGCAGCGTTTTTTGTGGCTTTTGTAAATATGCCTAGTGTTAAACACATTGCACTTTTGCAATGCTTTTTTAACATGGGAGCCTATGGAGGTGTTAAAGCTAGCGTTTTTCACAATTTGCCCTTGTGAAAAACATTAGTTTTCAGTGCTAATGTGACCCTAGCCTTAGTTCAGATTCTTGGAAACTTGTAAAAAGATACCTAGATGTTTTGTGACGACGATATATAGAGAAATGACAGATAGGTTTACTGACAGCTTTAGTAACTACATGCCATGAGTGTGAAGTACAGGAGGCAGAGGGCCTCTCAGGCGGGGGCTGTTTTCAGCAGTAACAATTATCAGCAAGAAAGAAGCACCAAACTACCTTGCATTTCATCCTAGAAAACATGTCTCCATATTATTTCCTATGAAATAAGTGTTAGATAGCCTTGTTAGATAGGCTGGCTCCATTTAATTTCAGAAATAGTTCTATAATAGAGATAATAGCTCCAAAGTCTTTCCCCCCACGTCCTTCAGTAGAATAGTTAGTGCATATGTATAGTTGCAGTTTACAATTAATCATGTAGCTAACCTTTATATTTTTTAGTTTCATTCTTACTAAAATGTGTTCCAATATAAAAAACAGAGAGAAAAGAGCATTTGCTAAATTCAATGATGTATTTTTATTTCATGATCTGAACAAGAGAAAGGGACGCTTGTCATGCACCTTGTACGTCTACTTACTAGCCCCCTATGCGCTGGGGTCCCTGTACCCGCTCCTCCGTCTCAGGTGCGGCCCCCCCGGCTAATTCCAATCCAGGTGACGCGTCCTTGGATTGAGCCTGGTGTGGTCTGCGCCTAGGGTCGGGGTTGAGCTGGGTTGTCAGGGTTACCTAGCGCTGGGGTCATATGGCCGGATGTGGCGCCGCGGGCCCCGCTCTGAACGGAGCGGGATCGCGCGACGTCATTTCCGGTCATGTGATATGGCCGCGGCGTCACTTCCGGTCCGGGTGACGTAGCTGCATTTGGCCGCACATAAAATGGAGAACGCGGCATACACCTTCTATCCCCCTGATGAAGTGGCTGTGAGGGGTTTCCCCTAGCCACGAAACGGCGTCGGGGTCTGCAGCCCTGACTTGTTCCCTCCACCGGGTCCTGTAAGACACCGGTATATTGGTAACTATAATGGGGCAAACTGTCTGCTGTTCAAATTCTTGGTTACATGCTGTGATATAGTAGGGACTGCTGGTTACAGTAGTTCCTCCATACTATTCTGCACCTTGACTGCACTTAATAATGCACCTTATGGTCTATTTTGCCAACTAACCTGACTATTACTTGCACTTTGTGAAACACTGCTTTGGCAGTGGTTGTTGTTTGGTCACTTGACCAATACATTGTATACTATTTCCCTGCATATAATTGTTGATTGCAATTTTTATATTTGTGCCGTTAACTTGGGCCACTAATGGTGAAATATATAGTGCAACTTCTCCCAATATCTAATCCAGCATTGTATATTTCTGTGAAAGCAGATTCTGCCCCTTACTATACATGTAAAGAGTCCTGCGCGACTCTGCATAAAGACATATATGTACCGGTGTTTTCTGAGGCCCTGATTCGCTTTCCGTCCCTTTCTCTTGTTCAGATCATGAAATAAAAATACATTATTGAATTTAGCAAATGCTCTTTTCTCTCTGTTTTATATATGCTGAGCGCTAACAGGGCGGTCATCTTCCGAGGTGGCCTTCCCTGTATATGGATAAGTTTGTACTAAAAATAAATAAAATGTGTTCCAAGTAAGCATTTCTTTAAACAAACATTAACCCATGCTAAATATTTTGTCACAATAAAATGTTAAAATAATACATAAGGTATATAAGTTGTTTTATTTTTTTTACTTTTTCTAACCTCGTGTATGCTGCTTTCTACAATGTGGAAAATATACAGGAAGTGGTGTGAGATTTACCAAAGCTGTATAACCAACCTAAATGGGACATTAGTCACTAACACCTTACATTACACGATTTGCACATGCCATTTTGACATTAGGTACCTATCAAAGAGCTGACTAATCTCAACCAATTTGCAAACAGTGCATGAGAACAAAACCAATTTCATAAACCACAATTAGGACTTGTATCTGAATTTTTCTTGTTTCATTAGTTATGATGAAATCTGTCCAATTATTCACTTACAATATATCATGTGAATTATAAAGTGTTGACCACTTTCCTGTAGCAATAACATTCAAAATATACTAAAAGGTAATCTGTCTACAGGTTTTTGCTAGCTATAATCGAAGACAGCATGCTGCATGGGTTAATACACAGATTTCAGCATTGTCTGCTATCACACTGTGTGCAGTTGTTTACCTGCAATCTTTGCTTGAGTTTCAGTAGATTATCATGACCAAACTAGGTCAGTTAATATGGCATGCTTCCTGGTGTGATTAACAGCTCACTATCTATAGACACTGTACATACAGAGCCTGGTGTGGGTGGAAGCAGCTTTCTGAGCTCTTCAGTGTTGCTAAATTTCTAAATTTAAAAACTCTGTGTGAGAACCACTACACCCAGTAGACATAAGGCGCAGTTACACGTAGCGATATTGCTAACGATATTGCCACAAAGTCACAGGTTGTGTGACATTGTGGTGACCTCGCCAGAGATATCGCTGCGTGTGACATGTAGCAGTGAGTGCCCCCCCACTGTGAGATCACTGATCATTACGGAATGGCCATCACCATTTCTTCATCGTTGGTCTCCCGCTGGGCATACTGCATCGGTGTGTGTGACAGGGAAAACAACCAGCGATCTCCATGCTACGCCAGTGACAGTGACACATCCCAACGACCGTCGGGGGTCGCTGCATCAGTGAGTAGATCTGCATGTGTGACATCTCACCAGCGACCACTTAGCGACATTCCAGTGATCCCTGCCAGGTCGTATCATTGCCGGAATCCCTGGAATGTCGCTAGGTGTAACGGGGCCTTAATCGATATATTGTTGGATTCAGGGCACGACCAATCAGCGAAGCATGGTGCAAAGCCCACGCCAATTCATGGCTGGACTGCGCCTGTCGCTGATTGGTCGAGGGCGGCTGGCGCAACCAATCAGCGACGCAGGATTTGTGTTACAGACAAACAGACAGAATTAGATGATTATATAGTAGATACCTACAGCAGTGCCAGTGTTCAGTGGTGTCAGTGTACAGCAGTGTCGGTGTACAGCAGTGTCGGTGTTCAGTGGTGTCTGTGTACAAAGGTGTCGGTGTGCAGCGGTGTTGGTGTGCAGCAGTGTCGGTGTTCAGCGGTGTCGGTGTACAGCGGTGTGGGTGTACAGCAGTGTCGGTGTGCAGCAGTGTCAGTGTTCAGTGGTGTTGGTGTTCAGTGGTGTCGGTGTACAGCAGTGTTGGTGTACAGCACATCACCAGAGGGCGTCTGTCAGTGGCTTCGGGCGCCCTGGGCATGCAGTCTAGTCCCCTGGTGCTCGGCTTCCCCTGGTCTCCAGTTCCCCGCTATCCGGTCCCGAGCTTTGCGGTCACATCTGGCTCTTGTGGCCGGAGTGCGCCTGTCTGTTTGTATGTAAAGGAAATCCTGCGTCGCTGATTGGTCGCAGCCGGCCAGAGAGACAGACACGATAAGACGATTATATAGTAGATTAGGAAAATTTCACAAAGTGTGTTCAATACTTTTTCCAGTTGTGATTTTTCTGGTTTTAATTCTTTGCCTGTGAGGATGGAGGAGGCAGTGAGGATGGAGGAGGTTGTGAGGATGGAGGAGACTGTGAAGATGAGTGAGGCTATGAGGATGAAGAAGGCTGCGAAGATGGAGGATGCTGTGAGGATGTAGGAGGCTATGAGAATGGGGGAGGATGTGGGAGGCTGTTAGGATGGAGGAGCCTGCAAGAATGGGGGAGGCTGCAAGGATGGGGGAAGATTTGAGGATGTGAGGGGGCTGTGAGGATGGGAGAGGATGTGAGGGTGGAGGAGGCTGTGAGGGTGGTGGAGGCTGTGAGGATGGAGGAGGCTGTGAGGATGAGGAAGCTGTGAGGATTGGGAGGCTGTGAAGATGGAGGAGGTTGTGAGGATGGGGAGGCTTTGAGGAGGCTGTGAAGATGGGGGAGGATGTGCAGATAGGGGAGGCTGCAAGGATGGAGGAGGCTGAGGGGATGGAGGAGGCTATGAGGATGGAGGAGGCTGTGAGGATGGTGGAGGCTGTGAAGATGGGGAGGCTGTGAGGATGGGGAGGCTGTGAGGATGGGGAGGCTGTGAAGATAGGGGAGGATGTGCAGATAGGGGAGGCTGCAAGGATGGAGGAGGCTGAAGGGATGGAGGAGGCTGTGAGGATGGAGGAGGCTGTTAGGATTGAGGAGGCTGTGAGGATGGGGAGGCTGTGAGGATGGAGGAGGCTGTGAGGATGGATGAGGCGGTGAGGATGGGAAGGCTGTGAGGATGGGGAGGCTCTGAAGGATGGTAGAGGCTTTGACGTTGGTGGAGACTGTGAGCATGGGGAGGCTGTGAGGATTGAGAGGCTGTGAGGATGGGAAGACTGTAAGGATGGGGAGGCTGTGAGGATGGGGAGGCTGTGAGGATGGGGAGGCTGTGAGGATAGAGGAGGCTGTGAGGATGGGGAGGCTGCTCTCCTTCAGGCTCCATTGCCTCGACTGACTCTCTGCTCCCCCCCGGCCCCTGAGCCTGTCCGGCGGCCCTCGCTCGCTCCGGGGACACTCACCGCCTGTCGTCGGTGTGTGGGGTGCAAGTGCACACCAGAGAGCGGCAGGGGCAAGTCACAGGCCGGCATGGAGCTCGGCGGCCGAGGCTTCCCCTCTGCGCTGGCCTCCACAGCGCCACCATTTTGGACATTCTGTCTGTTTCTCTGTAACAGACATCCCGTGTTGCTGATTGGTCACAGCCAGCCGGGATCGACCAATCAGCGAAGAGGGATATCTGTTACAGAGTAGTGATGGGCGAATCCTAAATTACTCGGAATCGCTTGACTCTAGCGAGTCCGAGCCCAGGACTCGCTACTCGTTGCGAGTCTAGCGAGTCCAATGTTAATGAATGGGGAAGCGAGTAATAGCGAGTAGTGTGAGATTTACAAATCGCAGATGTGTCTCGGAAGCTTCAGCCTGAAGCAATCCTAGTTTTGTCATTTATTTGCATTGGACTCATTTACTTTGTAAGTAATCGCTGGGAAACTCGCACAGATAAGAGAAGAGTCCTGTCTGCTCTGTGCAGCTCCAGGGTCCTAGAGCCCGCCTGCTGCCTGATGTAGCAGTGCTGAGATTGTTCTCAGTCTGCTCATTCCCTGTGCATAGACATCTATCTATGCACAGGGGATGTAGCAGAGAGGACATCGCGTTTTGGACTACGTCGGACGGAAGAGGATTTTTTTAATTAAAGATGGAGTCCCTAATGGCTTTTTTTTTTATTTCAAATAAAAAATTTTCTCTGTGTTGTGTTTTTTTAACCCTTTATTGGAGATTCTTAGTGGCTGGGTCAAACGTGGCCTGACATTAAGAATCTCGGGCTTAATACCAGCTTGTATAACAAAGCTGGTATTAACCCCTTTATTACCCAGCGTGCCACCGCCACCAGGGCCGCTGGAAGAGCGGGGTTCAGCGCCAGAGGATGGCGCTTCAATGAACGCGCCATCTTCTGTGGCGGCTGCGGGCTGCAATTTGCAGCGGGGGGTGCCCAGAAAGCTTTGGCATCCCTGCGCTGCGGATTCCAGCCCCCAGCTGCTTAGCTGTACCTGGCTAGACATAGAAATTGCGCGGAGCGCCACGCATTTTTTTTTTATTATTTAATGAATTTCAGAGTCAGAGGCTCAGAGTCAGAGTCTCGGAGTCGGAGTCTCCTCAGAGTCGGAGTCTCAGAGTCGGAGTCTCAGAGTCGGAGTCGCCTCAGAGTCGGAGTCGCCTCGGAGTCGTAGTCGTCTCGGAGTCGGAGTCGTCTCGGAGTCGGAGTCGTCTCGGAGTCGGAGTCGGAGTCGTCTCGGAGTCGGAGTCGGAGTCGTCTCGGAGTCGGAGTCGTCTCGGAGTCGAGTCGGAGTCGGAGTCGAGTCGGAGTCGGAGTCGTCGTCGTCTCGGAGTCGTCTCGGAGTCGGAGTTGTCTCGGAGTCGGAATCGTCTCGGAGTCGGAGTCATCTCAGAGTCGTCTCGGAGTCGGAGTCGTCTCGGAGTCGTCTCGGAGTCTTGGACTGCGTCGGATGGAAGAGGATTTTTTTAATTAAAGATGGAGTCCCTAATGGCTTTTTTTTTTATTTCTAATAAAAATTTTTCTCTGTGTTGTGTTTTTTTTAAAACAATTTAATAGAAATTCATGGCGGTCATGTCTAATATTGGCGTGACCGCCATAAATTTCGGGCTTAGGGCCAGCTGATAATACAAAGCTGGCCCTAACCTCTATTACCCAGCGTGCCACCACCACCAGGGCCGCTGGAAGAGCGGGGTTCAGCGCCAGAGGATGGCGCTTCAATGAACGCGCCATCTTCTGGGGCGGCTGCGGGCTGCAATTTGCAGCGGGGGGTGCCCAGAAAGCTTGGGCATCCCTGCGCTGCGGATTCCAGCCCCCAGCTGCTTAGCTGTACCTGGCTAGACATAGAAATTGCACGGAGCCCCACGCATTTTTTTGACTCCGACTCCGAGACGACTCCGACTCTGAGACGACTCCGACTCCGACTCGACTCCGAGACGACTCCGACTCCGAGACGACTCCGACTCCGAGACGACTCCGACTCCGAGACGACTCCGACTCCGACTCCGAGACGACTCCAACTCCGAGACGACTCCGACTCCGAGACGACGACGACTCCGAGACGACTCCGACCCCGACTCCGAGACGACTCCGACTCCGAGACGACTCCGACTCCGACTCCGAGACGACTCCGACTCCGACTCCGAGACGACTCCGACTCCGAGACGACTCCGACTCCGAGACGACTCCGAGACGACTCCGACTCCGAGACGACTCCGAGATGACTCCGACTCCGAGACGACTCCGACTCCGAGACGACGACGACTCCGACTCCGACTCGACTCCGAG
Source organism: Allobates femoralis (assembly GCA_033576535.1). Classification (NCBI taxonomy): domain Eukaryota; kingdom Metazoa; phylum Chordata; class Amphibia; order Anura; family Aromobatidae; genus Allobates; species Allobates femoralis. The sequence continues at coordinate 316,894,815 of JARQOC010000001.1, forward strand.
ACGACTCCGACTCCGACTCCGAGACGACTCCGACTCCGAGACAACTCCGACTCCGAGACGACTCCGACTCCGACTCCGAGACGACTCCGACTCCGAGACGACTACGACTCGACTCCGAGACGACTCCGACTCCGAGACGACTCCGACTCCGACTCCGAGACGACTCCGACTCCGAGACGACTACGACTCGACTCCGAGACGACTCCGACTCCGAGACGACTCCGACTCCGAGACGACTCCGACTCCGAGGCGACTCCGACTCTGAGGCGACTCCGACTCTGAGGCGACTCCGACTCTGAGACTCCGACTCTGAGACTCCGACTCTGAAATTCATTAAATAATAAAAAAAAAAATGCGTGGGGCTCCGCGCAATTTCTATGTCTAGCCAGGTACAGCTAAGCAGCTGGGGGCTGGAATCCGCAGCGCAGGGATGCCCAAGCTTTCTGGGCACCCCCCGCTGCAAATTGCAGCCCGCAACCGCCACAGAAGATGGCGTGTTCATTGAAGCGCCATCCTCTGGCGCTGAACCCCGCTCTTCCAGCGGCCCTGGTGGCGGTGGCACGCTGGGTAATAAAGGGGTTAATACCAGCTTTGTTATACAAGCTGGTATTAAGCCCGAGATTCTTAATGTCAGGCCACGTTTGACCCAGCCACTAAGAATCTCCAATAAAGGGTTAAAAAAACACAACACAGAGAAAATTTTTTATTTGAAATAAAAAAAAAAGCCATTAGGGACTCCATCTTTAATTAAAAAAATCCTCTTCCGTCCGACGCAGTCCAAAACGCGATGTCCTCTCTGCTACATCCCCTGTGCATAAATATAGATGTCTATGCACAGGGAATGAGCAGACTGAGAACAATCTCAGCACTGCTACATCAGGCAGCAGCCGGGCTCTAGGACCCTGGAGCTGCACAGAGAAGACAGCTGGACTCGGCTCGCAATGTAACAGCAGTTACTTTGCGAGTTTCCCTGCTATCACTGGCACAGTAGCGAGTTTCCCTGCTATCACTGGCACAGTAGCCAGTGATTACTCGCACGAGTCTAATGCAAACAATGGTAATCCTAGTTTTGTCAGCGTTTCTGACAAAACTAGGATTGATATTGATTTGCATTGGACTCGTGCGAGTAATCACTGGGAAACTCGCAATGTACCGAGTCCTGCGAGTCCCTTACTACTCGCCGAGTAACGAGTCCTAGTGAGTAGATTCGCCCATCCCTATTACAGAGAGACAGACAGACATGATAGGACAATTATATAGTAGGATATATATACCATCAAAATGCATCATTGTTACAAGTGCGCTGCAAAATGAAAGTGTTATAGTGTTTATAATATATATATCTACGGTAAACATTTATTGTCTAGTCTAACCTCTGAAGAGAACAATGGCTTTTTAAAAAAAAAAAAAAAAAATTGAAATTGTTAAAAATATTACTTAGAACTGATATAGCAAAACAAGAAAATATTTAGCAGGTTCCCACTGTGAGATCAAAAAATTCATTATCATTAAGCATCTATCAATCAGGTGAATTTTTAGAATGTCATGATGTGTGTCGTGGAAACCCCTTTTTGTGGGAGAACTAATTTGATGTAAGATGCAAGAGATCTTCAGATCTGCCAGTTTTGATCCAATTAAAGGTACTGTTACACGGTACGACGTGCAATGATCTCGTGGGCGCACAGTTGTTGCAGACATCGTTTTCACATCGTTGGTAAGATGTCACACGTCTGGATATCGTGGACAACTCAACAACGATGTTGTGAGCAGGGATCATTCGTAAACCCTGCGGACGATCTCTGCTCATTGCTTTGAATGGGCGAAGTCGGCAACGACATCATTATTGCGGTGTCACACACAACGATCTAGCAGGTTGGCCTGCGATCAACAATCCAACTACTTATCGTAGTTGAATCTCGGTGTTACACACAACGACATCCTAACGATGTCACTTAAACGACTCCAAACCCGTGATGTTTCAGCGACATCGTTAACAATGTCATGCCATGTGATGGTACTTAAAGGGATCCTGTCACCCCCAAAACACCTATAAACCTATTAAAGTGATCCTAAACCCAGAAACTGACCCCCCCTTATCTTTAGACCTGTCCCTGCACCCCCTCTTATCATTTCTAGCCATCCCTTTTGCATAAAAAATCGCTTTTGTAAAGTAAGAGAAAAGTATATAATAGTTTGACCTGTGTGAGTTCTCCGTTTCTGTTTAAAGCCGCAGATAGGCGTGCCTGTCTGCTGGTGCCTGATAATTATTCACGCCCTTGTCTGCTTGCTGCCTTTGTGAGTGTGTGGCCGCGTCATGAAAGGGGGCGGGGCTCCGGCATCACGCGATTTAGCCCCGCCCCCTTTCATGACGCGTCCACACACTCACAAAGGCAGCAAGCAGAGAAGGGCGTGAATAATTATCAGGCAGCAGCAGACAGGCACGCCTATCTGCGGCTTTAAACAGAAACGGAGAACTCACACAGGTCAAACTATTATATACTTTTCTCTTACTTTACAAAAGCGATTTTTTATGCAAAAGGGATGGCTAGAAATGGTAAGAGGGGGTGCAGGGACAGGTCTAAAGATAAGGGGGGGTCAGTTTCTGGGTTTAGGATCGCTTTAAAACCTGTCCCTACAGCATATTAACACTTTCCCTACACTCCTTTTACCTCCTAAATGCCCTTAGTCAAAGTGAAGAAAAACGTTATAATAGTACCTGCTTAGTGATGATAATGAGTGACTATGCTATTCATAGTCACTCATCAAGGCAGCCCCTCTTCTTCAGATCACGCCTGAATAGGCGTGATCTTCCTCATGGATTCAAATGTGCGCTCCCTGCGCGCCTCCCCGCGCTCCCATTACGTCCGTGCTTCAGGCTGGGGGCAGTATGACGCGATTCGCGTCATTTCCTGTCGCCGGGTGACGTCTCTACAACGGCGCAGCTTTCAGCTTCAAGTGCCGCACTGCGCATGCCTGCGGGAGCGCACTGCGCATGCGTGCGGGAGCCTACACAAAGCGGCCGTGTAGGCTCCCGCACGCATGCGCAGTGCGCTCCCGCAGGCATGCGCAATGCGGCACTTGAAGCTGAAAGCTGCGCCGTTGTAGAGACGTCACCCGGCGACAGGAAATGACGCGAATCGCGTCATACTGCCCCCAGCCTGAAGCACGGACGTAATGGGAGCGCGGGGAGGCGCGCAGGGAGCGCACATTTGAATCCATGAGGAAGATCACGCCTATTCAGGCGTGATCTGAAGAAGAGGGGCTGCCTTGATGAGTGACTATGAATAGCATAGTCACTCATTATCATCACTAAGCAGGTACTATTATAACGTTTTTCTTCACTTTGACTAAGGGCATTTAGGAGGTAAAAGGAGTGTAGGGAAAGTGTTAATATGCTGTAGGGACAGGTTTTAATAGGTTTATAGGTGTTTTGGGGGTGACAGGATCCCTTTAATAGCGATGAATTGTACATAAGAACACACAGCTTAGTGTCTGTCAGTGTACAACCTTGCTGCTCTGTGGATTGGCCAGACCGAGTAGTTGTAACTAGCATAAAACAATAGCAGTGGCTTAGTGCGTTATTCAAAAGGCCCATAAATTTAGACACAAAGTCCATAAGACATGGATTCTGCTGAACGTCTTCAAAGATAAGAACTAGTTAGAACTAAAGCGGCCTTCACACGCTATGATATCTAGAAAGATATCGCTTGAACGTGGCTGATTAAACATCGCTTGAACGATGTCTCTGCGTGTGACGGCAAGATACGACGAGCGAGAATTGATAAAATCGCAAAATCGTGATCTGAGCTCCGGACCTCAGATCTTGCGATGAACGATTTTACAAACAGCTTCATCGTGGTGTATAACACCACGATGAACGATCTCCCAGCGGCAGAGCCTATGCTGGGAGATGGTAACTATGGTACACGTCGGGTTACTAAGCGATGCGCGGCGCCTAGTAACCCGATGTGTACCATAGTTACCAGCGATCTCACTGGTCCACATCGCTGGTGAGTCTGTCTGTGTGACATCTCACCAGCGATGTGAGCGATATTGTAAGCGATCGCGCGTGCACGTGATCACTTACAATATCGCTAGCAATATCTTAGCGTGTGATGGCCGCTTAAGGCTGATTTTACGCTTGAGTATTTTGCAATTCGCTTGCATGGATGTCAAACCTGCATCTCCCTGGATACTCATGGGCCCCCAAGGAATTGAAAACGGATGCCAACTGATGCCCACACAATGTTATTTACACGGATCTGTCGACAGTCTCTAGAGATGGGGGCAGAAGGTGCTCAAGCTTGCTTCTGAGCATGCTTAGTCGCGCAAAATAAATCCCTGTACATGAAAGTACACCGATCTATGTTGTTCTGGATCCGTGGTCAATAAAACTCCATTTTATTTCCAGATGTTTAGCCACGGATTCTTGCGTGTCCGTGTGACCCCAGGTTTTTGACATGACACAAGTCTGCAACATTTTGCGTTTTTTTGTGTCCTAAAAAATATACAGACACATGGATACATGAGAACACGGTGACAACTGGATGCACACGCAAGTCCCATCTGTTGCCATTGAAAGTCAATGGTGATGAAAACGGATCAGTGGGCATCCATTTTCATATGGATTCACACAGATTGCAAAATAAGTAAGTGTGAAACCAACCTAACTCTCAATGTTGCAATTCATTTATATAGGCCAAATACGCTGTGTCATTGCTTTTCTGAATAAGGGTGCCTTCACATTTGCGTATGGGAAAGCAGCGTATGCTGCGTTCCCATACGCAGTCAAACGCACGCGCACTGCGGTTCCTAAGTTTAACATAGGAACGCATAGTGCCTGCGTTTGTTGCGTTCGGGTGCGGATGCGGACGATATCTGCTCCTTCCGGTGTCCAGCATCCACACCCGGGACGCAGCATGTTGCATTTTTTGTGCGCTCAGGGAGCTTGGAAAATCGGCAAGCGTCCCCAAGCGCACAAAACATGCATTGTCTTCAATGGGTCCGCAGTGTTCAGCGCTTGACAGCGCGGGAGAACGCTGCGGACCCATTGAAAAATCTCCCGGTGGCCGCCGGTGATGTCACAGGAGCTCACCGACGGCCACCGGGAGATCAGCTGAGCCACTGCTGTCCTCCTCCTCCCCGCCGCCGGTAAGCTCCGGGACATGTCGGCGGGGAGTACAGCTGATTTGACAGCTGTTTTAATCTTCCCGCGCCGACATCTCCTCTCGGTGTCGGCGCGGGAGATTCAAACAGCTGTCAAATCAGCTGTACTCCCCGCCGACATGTCCCGGAGCTTACCGGTGGCGGGGAGGAGGAGATCTCCGGCGCTGAACTCCTCCTCCGGCCCGCCCCGGACAGCGCCGATTGGCTGCCGGGCTCCCTAGTGATGTGTCCGCAGGCGGACATTATCCGCTGCGGACACATCATTTCAACACTGCTTTTGACAATGTTTGTGTCTGCATGCCATCAGCATGCAGACACAAACGCTAATGTGAAGGCAGCCTAACACTTACAAAATACAAAGTTACCAAAGATATATAAATTGCTTAAATGATAATTAAAACAATATTTAAAATATGAACTATAATACTAAGTTATAACTTTTTATGACTGCAGTGTCACCTGCATAATGCTCTTTTATCAGCATTTTCCTTTTTGGCAGAGTCCACCTTTATATTCCATCTCTTAGGGTACCTTTACACGCCGCTACTGGCGGGTGGATACAAGCAGCTACTTCACGTGCACGAGCACGCACAAACGGTTACAAACGGTCAACGCACCATCTTTACACGCCGCCACAAGGTGCGCTACGCTACGCTACATCTATCTCTGGATACACCGCCGGGTGCCATAAGTCACCTTCTGTAGCTCACCGTACCTCATTTACACACCGCTACAACAAGCTAATATGGGCGGACCTGGTGCAGCAGGGACAGCACATAGGCGTGCCACAATTGTGGATTACGAGACGTCCGTACGCTGATAGGACAAAGCAAGAAACCCATGATTGGCCAGGCATCGCAGGAGGCTGTTTAATACATGACGCTCGAGCAATTGTGTAGTGTGACTGGTCAGCTCCTTAAATATGCCGCCCTATGCAGCGACTACCAATCGTAACGCAGGAGCTTCCACCAATGATCGCTGAAGGGGGGCGGTATCCCGGAGCCTGTGTCACGCCCCAGCTACATACCCGGTACATTGCTTGGTGTCGACACATCCATTCTGTTGCTTCTTTACACGCCGATACAGCTCGCTACAATCGCTTGGATAGCCACCTGTTTCTGGGCAGTGCTCGGAAAGAGATGTATCTGTTGCCGGTTGCCTCCTACCGTCTTTACACGCCGCTACTACGGGGTATTTTGCCGCTACAAGCTACATTTGTAGCCTGTAGCTGGTTGTATCCACCCGCCAGTAGCGGCGTGTAAAGGGCCCCTTAGGGTACCTTTACACGCCGCTACGGCAGGATGGATGCATCCCGCTACTTCACGTGCACGAGCACGCTCAAACGGTTACAAACACTCAACGCATCACCTTTACACGCCGCCATAAGGTGCGCTACGCTACGTGACATCTATAGCTAGATACATCGCCGGGTGTCTCAAGTAGCCGTCTGTAGCTCATTTACACACCGCTATAACCAGCTACTATGGGCGTACCTGGTGCAGCAGGGCCAGCACATAGGCGTGCCACAATTGTGGATTACGAGCCGTCCGTACGCTGATAGGACAAAGCAATAACATCCTGATTGGGCAGGCTACGCAGGAGGCTGAGTAATACAGCACGCTCGAGCGATTGTGTAGTGTGACTCGTCAGCTCCTTAAATATGCCTCCCTATGCAGCGACTACCAATCGTCATGCAGCAGCTTCCACCAATGATCGCACATGGGGCGCGGTAACACGGAGCCAGGGTCACGCCTTAGCTACATTGCAGCTACATCGCAGGGTGTCCAGAGTTCCCTTCCGTAACGTCTTTACACGCCGATGCATCTTGCTACCATCGGCTTTGTAGCTCTCTGTTTTCGAGCAGAGGTCGTAAACAGATGTATCTGTTGCCGGCTGTATCGTCACGTCTTCAGACGCCGCTACGACGGGCTATATTGGCGCTACAAGCTACATTTGTAGCCTGTAGCGGGATGCATCCATCCTGCCGTAGCGGCGTGTAAAGGTACCCTTAGGGTACCTTTACACACGGCTACATTTCTAGCGTGGCTATAGGTAACTTACTGGTTGCAGTGAAATCATGGAGACAAGGTTCTATCTTGTTGCTGTGTACAAATGGAATAATCTCTCCATGATTTCACTGCAACCAGTAAGTTACCTGTAGCCACCCTAGAAATGTAGCCGCGTGTAAAGGTACCCTTATGGTACCGTTACACGCCGCTACAGACAGGTAGAAACCGGCCGGTGTCGGAGACAATTGTACCTTTTACCTTCAAAACACCGCGAGGTTGCGGCGTGTAATTCAGGTTGTTGCCACCTGTCTCTTTGGATACCTGTCTTTCAGTCGTGCTCAAAAACAAGCAGGTGTAAACCCTATGGTAGCGGCGTGTAATCGGGGCACAGGTATGGTATTTGAGTTACTGGGGCGTGCTTGAGCTTCATGTATACCACGCCCCATCAGCTATCATTGGTGGGGAGTACTGTGTACACATTGGCTGTCCCTGTACAGGGCGGCATATTTAACGAGATGAGCAGTCACTACACATTTGCTATAGCGTCATGTATTAGCCAGCCTCCCTGCACTGGCTGGCCAGTCATGATTAGTGATGAGCGAGTACTAAAATGCTCGGGTGCTCGAAGCTCGGGCCGAGCATCCCGAGATTCTCGTGTACTCGGCCCGAGTACCGAGCCCAATGTTATCTTATGGGAGACCCGAGTATTTTTATGAAATGACTGCCGGCAGCATGTAGAAACCCTAAAAATGTCACAAAAGTCTCAGAAGAGTGCTCAAATGACATGGCAACACCATGGGGAAGACCTCTGGAAGCATTTCTCACTCAAAAGTCACAGCTGTGAACAATCTTGTCCGAGTTTCACGCCAATTTTACGGAGTCACCAGAAAACCTTCCAAAATGACACCAAAATGAATATTCAGGGTGGAAATGTTAAGGGCACATACCCAATAGTGAGATACAGCTGGTGTATGTTACTTTTTGTGATTACATGAAAGATTTTACGTGAAAACATTGTGTGGCACTCCGATGTCCCTGAGAAGAGACGTACATGAAGCCCTGTCTTGACATATTGTGCCCATTTTGAGGAACTGGGTCTATTCTATTATTTTCCTTTGCCAGGGCAGCCTAAAATTGGGAGGTTCACCAATGCCCCTGGCCTGTAAACCTGAAGTGCCCATTGTAAGGAAGTGGGTGTATTGTAGTATAGCCCTTTGGCAGGGCAGCCAAAAATTGGGAGGCTCCACATTGTCCCTGGATAGAGACGTGCAGGAGGGCCTGTAAACCTGAAGTGGGTGTATTGTAGTATAGCCCTTTGGCAGGGCAGCCAAAAATTGGGAGGCTCCACATTGTCCCTGGATAGAGACGTGCAGGAGGGCCTGTAAACCTGAAGTGGGTGTATTGTAGTATAGCCCTTTGGCAGGGCAGCCAAAAATTGGGAGGCTCCACATTGTCCCTGGATAGAGACATGCAGGAGGGCCTGTAAACCTGAAGTGGGTGTATTGTAGTATAGCCATTTGGCAGGGCAGCCAAAAATTGGGAGGTTCAACAATGACCCATGCATACAGACATGCAGTAGGGCCTGTAAACCTGAAGTGGGTGTATTGTAGTATAGGCCTTTGGCAGGGCAGCCAAAAATTGGGAGGTTCAACAATGACCCATGCATACAGAAATGCAGTAGGGCCTGTAAACCTCAAGTGGGTGTATTGTAGTATAGCCCTTTGGTAGGGCAGCCAAAAATTGGGAGGCTCCACATTGTCCCTGGATAGAGACGTGCAGGAGGGCCTCAACACATTTTTCCCATTGAAAAGGAGCGGGTCTCCTGTTGTTGTAATGCCCATTCTAAAAGAATGGGCGTAAAAATTTACCACTAGGGGTATACCTGAAACAACAGCCTAACTATTGTAACGGTCATCATGGTGGCACATGAGGAGAAGGAGGAGCAGTCCAGCGATTATCCAAGGAAGAGGAAGACAACGTGGTGGATGATCCAGTAGCTGACCCAACCTGGCAGGAGGATATGCAGAGCGAGGACAGCAGTGCACAGGGGGAGGAGGTGTAGCATCCCAACAGGCAGTACAAAGCAGGGTCGTGTCCGCAGGCAGAAGGCAGGCAACCGTTCCCCGGAACAACAACACGACACAAGGTGCCTGTGCAAATGTTAGGTCTTCCCGAGTCTGGCAGTTTTTTAAGTTGGTTCCAGATGACTCTAAAAAGGCCATTTGCAACACCTGCCATGCCAGCATCAGCAGGGGTACGAAAACTAGCAGCCTGACCACCACCAGCATGATCAGGCACATGTCAGCCAAGCACCTGACTTTGTGGGAAGTACAACAGAGTCGAGGAGCGGTGCTTGCTGATGTCACTGCTACGTCTTCGCATGTTGTGCGTGCGAGCCAATCCCCTGTCTATGCTGGCTGCGAACAAGCCTCCGGCACTGCACCTGAAGTTGCCCACGCACAAATAACACCACCATCAAGCACGTCCTTGTCCCAGCGCAGCGTTCAATTATCCATTCAGCAAACCTTTGAACGCAGGCGCAAATACACAGCCAACGCCCCACATGCCACAGTCCTAAATTGTCACATTTTGCGACTCATAGCGCTAGAAATGTTGTCTTTCCGGCTGGTGGAGACGGAAGCATTCCGCGACCTGATGGCGGTTGCTGTCCCACGTTACTCGGTCCCCAGCCGCCACTATTTCTCCAGATGTGCCGTCCCCGCATTGCATAACCACGTGTCCCAAAGCATCACACGTGCCCTGAACAACGCTGTTTCAGCTAAAGTCCACCTAACCACAGACACGTGGACAAGTGCTTGTTGGCAAGGCCGCTACATCTCCTTGACAGAACACTGGGTTAATATTGTGGAAGCTGGAACCCAGTCTGAGCGAGGGACGGAACACATCCTTCCCACACCAAGGATTGCAGGCCCTACCTCTGTCAGGGTTTCACCGACACTCTACAGCTCCGGAATGTCATGCTCCTCAGCCTCCTCCTCCTGCGCATCCTCATCCACTGTACCCTCCACACCAGTCACAAGCTGGAAGCACTGCAGCACTGCCTCTGCGAAGCGGCAACAGGCTGTTCTGAAGCTAGTCTGCATAGGTCACAAACCCCACAATGCAGAAGAGGTGTGGACAGCTCTGAAACAGCAGGCAGATCACTGGCTGACACCTCTGAACCTAAAGCCAGGAAAGGTCGTGTGTGACAATGGCCGGAACCTGGTGGCAGCTTTGAGGCGAGGCCAGCTGACGCATGTTCCATGCGTGTCCCATGTGCTCAATCTGGTGGTTCAGCGGTTTCTTACATCATACCCAGAGCTGTCTGATCTGCTGGTAAAAGTTCGCCGCCTGTCTGCGCATTTTCGCAAGTCACCTGCTGCTTCAGCCGGCCTTGCCGGCTTTCAGCGTCGTTTGCGTCTTCCGGCCCACAGACTGGTGTGTGATGTCCCCACGAGTTGGAATTCAACTCTGCACATGTTGGTCAGGATATGTGAGCAGAAGAGGACTACCTGCATCACCTAAGCCGTCGGGAAATGGGTCAAACTCCACACATAACACCTCCGGAGTGGAGATGGATGTCCGACCTATGTACCGTCCTCCAAACTTTGAGGACTCCACCAAGATGGTGAGCGGCGATGACGCCATTATTAGCGTCACCATACCGCTACTCTGCCTTCTAAAACGGTCTCTGCTGAAAAACAAAGATGATGCATTGCAGGCGGAGCGCGATGACTTGGAGCAAGAAACTGTAGTGGGTGTGGGTGATAACACACAGCCCAGCCTCATGTCATCACAACGTGCAGTGGAGGACTATGACGAGGAGGAGGAGGATGAAGACATGGAGCAACTCTCTGGCCAAATTGAGGATATGACATGCACACCAGTCATACCCTCGATTCAGCGTGGCTGGCCAGAGGACAGGGGAGATGAGGCGGAGGAGGAGGACAGCATGTTCAGTCATCGTGTTGGTCAGCATACTGAAGTGATGGCTGTTAAGAGTCTGGCGCACATGGCTGACTTTATGGTAAGCTGCCTGGCTCGTGACCCTCGCGTTCAGAACATCTTGGCCGACAATCAGTACTGGTTGGCAACACTCTTAGACCCACGCTACAAGGAGAACTTAATGTCTCTCATTCCTGAGGCGGAGAGGTCAGCCAAAATGCAGCAGTTCCAGAAGGGCATAGGAACGGAAGTAGGCAAAGCATTCCCCTCACAAAACGCTAGCGGCATAGGTCAGGAATCGGTGGACAACCAAGGCGTACGGCCGAGAGGGGCACAAGTCCAATCTGCCAGAGGAAAGGGAACAGTCTTTACGATGTGGGACAGTTTTCTCAGCCCCTCATGTACCACAGCCCGTGAGGTGCGGGGTAGTGCCACAAGAAATGCTAAGTTTGGCCACATGCTGAAGGAGTACCTTGCAGATCGAACAACTGTACTGTGAGATTCCTCTGTGCCTTACAATTATTGGATCTCCAAGCTGGACACGTGACATGAGTTGGCTCTCTACGCCTTGGAAGTCCTGGCCTGCCCTGCCGCTAGCGTTTTGTCAGAGCGTGTTTTCAGTGCCGCAGGTGGAATCATTACTGATAAACGCACCTGCCTGTCAACTGAAAATGCTGACAGGCTGACTCTGATCAAGATAAAGAAGAGTTGGATTGGGCCAGACTTCACCACACCACACACAAATGACAGCGGAATATAAATTTTGTTATGGGAATTTGCCATGTACCTCCACTCACCCATGGGTACAAACTTCTGGACTTCCGAGTGTCCAAGTGTGGGATCAGTAATGTCCGTGGACGTGTACTCGGCCTGGTGGTAGGAAGGAGGATCAGGTTGGGAAATGTGCGGTGCAGTACCACGGCTACTGACACTTGACCGTGTGGAAGACAGGGTGTTTGCGGAGGTGCCAATCTGACTTGAAGCATTATCCGCTATCCAAGTAACAACCTGTTGACACTGGTCTTGGTTCAAGAGCGGTGTACTGCTGCGGGCCCCAAGAATTTGGGACAGGACGTGTGAGCGAGTAGATGTACCCCTTTGTTGTTGCGAAATTAGTGCTTGCACACGACCTCGGCCTCTGCCTGCACCACCATCACGTTCACTTCCTTGTTCCTTGCCAACGCCCTTGTCAACGCCCTTGCGCATTTTGCCTGTATACAGCGACAACAGTCTGGTGACTGTTCAGGTCACAGGAGATTTGGATTTTAGACCCTAACCTGTGTAAAGATAGTAAGTACAACAGTCTGGTGACTATTATGGTAACAGGAGAGTAGGATTTTAGTCCCTAACCTGTATCAAGTTAGTAAGTACAACAGTCTGGTGACTGTTCAGGTCACACGAGAGAAGGATTTTAGTCCCTAACCTGTATCAAGGTAGTAAGTACAACAGTCTGGTGACTGTAATGGTCACAGGAGAGAAGGATTTTAGTCCCTAACCTGTATCAAGGTAGTAAGTACACCAGTCTGGTAACTGTTCAGATCACAGGAGAGTAGGATTTTAGTCCCTAACCTGTATCAAGGTAGTAAGTACACCAGTCTGGTAACTGTTCAGATCACAGGAGAGTAGGATTTTAGTCCTTAACCTGTATCAAGGTAGTAAGTACACCAGTCTGGTAACTGTTCAGCTCACAGGAGAGTAGGATTTTAGTCCCTAACCTGTATCAAGGTAGTAAGTACACCAGTCTGGTAACTGTTCAGATCACAGGAGAGAAGGATTTTAGTCCCTAACCTGTATCAAGGTAGTAAGTACAACAGTCTGGTGACTGTAATGGTCACAGGAGAGTAGGATTTTAGTCCCTAACCTGTATCAAGGTAGTAAGTACAACAGTCTGGTGACTGTTCAGGTCACAGGAGAGAAGGATTTTAGTCCCTAACCTGTATCAAGGTAGTAAGTACAACAGTCTGGTGACTGTAATGGTCACAGGAGAGTAGGATTTTAGTCCCTAACCTGTATCAAGGTAGTAAGTACACCAGTCTGGTAACTCTTCTGGTCACAGGAGAGTAGGATTTTAGTCCCTAACCTGTATCAAGCTAGTAAGTACTGTTATGGTCACAGAAAACCTTGGATTCCGATCTAGATCACCCTGCCTATATCCTCCTAGATTAGTCCTGAGAAGGACTGTTGTGGTCAGCAGCAGTTTGCAGCCCTGCTCCGGATCTACCTATGAGGGCCGCAAATCTGTCCCTAAGCAGCAGCAGACACTGTCCCTACACTCACTGTCTGGATGGCTGTGTGCAGAGCACAGCGCGGCCGGGTCTTATAAAGGCTCGGTCACGCTGTGCAGGCCGGCCAATCACTGCAATGCCACAACTAACAGGGCTGTGGCATTGCAGTGGTCTGCCAGCCAATCCCTGCATGTGGGCTGGCTCTCTAAAGAGCGCCAACATGCAGGGATGAGGACCACGAGCACAGCACGAGTGCTCACCGAGTAGCCCGAGTACAGTGATACTCGTGCGAGTACCGAGCAGCGCAGAGCATACTCGCTCATCACTAGTCATGATGTTATTGCTTTGTCCAATCACCGTACGAGCGTCTCGTAATCCACAATTCTGGCACGCCTATGTGTTGTCCCTGCTGCCCCAGGTCCTCCCATATTCCCTTGTGGTAGCGGCATGTAAATCAGGGAAGGTGCTCCACAGAAGGTAACCTGCGGCACCCGTCGGTACTTCCAGGGATCGAAAAAACCTACTGTGGAGCACCTTGTGGCAGCGTGTAAATGCGGTATCAGGTACCGTGAGGAACCATTGAAACGCGCGCATGCACGTGCGATACCCCGTGGTTTCTACCTGTCGGTAGCGGCGTGTAAAGGTACCATTACTGAGTGTATCTCCAGCAGAGGTGATCATAATCCAATCTTCAATGAGTACAGAGTTTCTGAATAGTTACAAACAATGTAATTTTCTTAACTAAAATAAAATTTTACCGTATATACTTGAGTATAAGCTGAGTTTTTCAGGACACTTTTTTGTCCTGAAAGTGCCCTCCTCGGCTTATACTAGAGTCAGTGTACAGGTTCAGTGGGGTGGGGGCAGTGATTGGATGCTGGAGGAGGCTGGGGGAGGTTGCATTAGGAGTGGAGAGGTCACATGGGCTCGCTCATTAGTGCAATGTAATATGCACTGCATCCCCCTTTCCATCAGCGCCAGGGAGAGTGGTGCATATTACATTGCACTATGTATGCTCACCCCCCTATCTTCACAGTATATGCCCCCATGCTGCCGCACACTATAAAATATTAAACCATTGATCTCTCACCCTCCGTCACTATGGCACCTCTGCATCCTCCGGTCTTCCTGCGGTGCAGCAGTGATGACGTCTTCGCTGCTGCATCGGTCGCATGATGCTGGCACAAGCAGGAAGACCAGAGGACGCAGTGGTGCCATAGCAACGGAGGGTGAGAGATCTATAGTTTATTCTTTTATGGTGTGCGGCAGCATGGGGGCATATACTGTGATGATAGGGGGGCGGGTATACCAGTGATGGGCGGTGTATACCAGTGGTGGAGACTTACAGTCATGGCCAAAAGTATTGACACCCCTGCAATTCTGTCAGATAATACTCAGTTTCTTCCTGAAAATGATTGCAATCACAAATTCTTTGGTATTATTATCTTCATTTAATTTGTCTTCAATGAAAAAAACACAAAAAGAATTGTCCTAAAGCCAAATTAGATATAATTCCACACCAAACATAAAAAAGGGGGTGCACAAAAGTATTGGCACCCTTAGAAAAATCATGTGATGCTTCTCTAATTTATGTAATTAACAGCACCTGTAACTTACCTGTGGCACCTTACAGGTGTTGGCAATAACTAAATCACACTTGCAGCCAGTTGACATGGATTAAAGTTGACTCAACCTCTGTCCTGTGTCCTTGTGTATACCACATTGAGCATGCAGAAAAGAAAGAAGACCAAAGAACTGTCTGAGGACTTGAGAAGCCAAATTGTGAGGAAGCATGAGCAATCTCAAGGCTACAAGGCCATCTCCAAAGACCTGAATGTTCCTGTGTCTACCATGCGCAGTATCATCAAGAAGTTTAAAGCCCATGGCACTGTGGCTAACCTCCCTAAATGTGGATGGAAAAGAAAAATTGACAAGAGATTTCAACGCAAGATTGTGCGGATGGTGGATAAAGAACCTCGACTAACATCCAAACAAGTTCAAGCTGCCCTGCAGTCCGATGGTACAACAGTGTCAACCCGTACTATCCGTTGGCGTCTGAATGAAAAGGAACTGTATGGTAGGAGACCCAGGAAGACCCCACTTCTTACCCCGAGACATAAAAAAGCTAGGCTGGAGTTTGCCAAAACCTACCCGAGAAAGTCTAAAATGTTTTGGAAGAATGTTCTCTAGTCAGATGAGACAAAAGTAGAGCTTTTTGGGCAAAGGCATCAACATAGAGTTTACATTAGAAAAAAAGAGGCATTCAAAGAAAAGAACATGGTCCCTACAGTCAAACATGGCGGAGGTTCCCTGATGTTTTGGGGTTCCTTTGCTGCCTCTGGCACTGGACTGCTTGACCGTGTGCATGGCATTATGAAGTCTGAAGACTACCAACAAATTTTGCAGCATAATATAGGGCACAGTGTGAGAAAGCTGGGTCTCCCTCAGAGGTCATGGGTCTTCCAGCAGGACAATGACCCAAAACATACTTCAAAAAGCACTAGAAAATGGTTTGAGAGAAAGCACTGGAGACTTTTAAGGTGGTCAGCAATGAGTCCAGACCTGAATCCCATAGAACACCTGTGGAGAGATCTAAAAATGGCAGTTTGTAGAAGGCACCCTTCAAATATCAGGGACCTGGAGCAGTTTGCCAAAGAAGAATGGTCTAAAATTCCAGCAGAGCATTGTAAGAAACTCATTGATGGTTACCGGAAGCGGTTGATTGCAGTTATTTTGGCTAAAGGTTGTGCAACCAAGTATTAGGCTGAGGGTGCCAATACTTTTGTCCGGCCCATTTTTGGAGTTTTGTGTGAAATGATCAATGTTTTGCTTTTTGGTTCATTCTCTTTTGTGTTTTTTTATTGAAGACAAATTAAATGAAGATAATAATACCAAAGAATTTGTGATTGCAAGGATTTTCAGGAAGAAACTAAGTATTATCTGACAGAATTGCAGGGGTGTCAATACTTTTGGCCATGACTGTATATACCAGTGATGGGGGCTTATATACCAGTTATGGGGGCTATATACCAGTATTACCAGGATGGGGGGTCATATGCCAGTGATGGGGGTGCTATTCCTGTGGTTGGGGGTTATATATCAGTGATGGGGTGCTATATACAGTGATGGGGGCTATATACCAGGCTGGGAGTCTATATACCAGTTATGGGGGCACTATATACCAGTGATGGGGAAATATGTACAGTGAATGGGGGTATATACCAGGATGAGGGGCCATTTACCATGATGGGGGTGCTATATACCAGTGATGAGGGGCTGTATACAGTGATGATTGCTATATACCAGTGATGGGGGTGCTATATACCAGTGATGAGGGGTTATATACCAGGATGGGGGTCTGTGTCAATAGGTTTCCCTAGTTTGTGGGGTAAATTTAGGGGCCTCTGCTTATACTCAGGTCGGCTTTTACTTGAGCATATATGGTAATTTTGTTATCTTTGTATGCAATATTTACTTATGTACAAAAATAGAAACAATAGAAATGGCTTAATCTCTCCTCACCATGGGCAGGACCAGTTTTAGACAAAGTGGGGCCCTGGGCAAAAGTTAAAAGTGGGGCCCCAACTGGTAACATTTTGAACCATCACAGACAAACATAGGTAAGTTGTAGTTTCCAGAGCCGATTTCAGACATTTAAACAACCATGATTGACTATAGAAATGTCATCCAGCACTTGTGTATCAGTTCTTCACACAGGCTGACAAAAAATGATGAGGCGAGAACAATCACTAATAGATCATTGTGTCCCCATACAGATCGTGCTATTGGTAGTACATTCCCTGTTTATACCGGTCGACGTACTGCTGAGAACAATGGTCCTGATTCCATAAAACTTGCACTGGGTAAGTCTCTGCAGTAATATTTACCTATTTCATTAACAGGTATACACTCCTTAATGAATTAGGAATCCTACAAGTCCCATGAAGAGATGAGCGATCCCGCAGATGTTCGTGTTTGGCAGATCTGACCGAAGTTTTTTAAAGTCAAGGTTTGGTATGGACTTAACCTGAACCCCGTACCCGGACTTTACAGTTATAAAATGGTGGCTAGTGGGGCTGTAAAATAAAACAAAACAGTATTTAAATCAGTGACATTATGCTAACCAAGGACCGTTCTAACACGACTTCCGGGTGTCACGTGCTTAGATGGTGCTGACATTGCTGGATGCTGCTGTGTATGTTGTTTGTCTTTAAGAGCTGAATGAGGTGTAGTTGTGAAGGTCTTTGCCTTCTGTTTTGTTCTCCAGAGCTGCATTCACTATTATGGTTGAGGGGTTGATGTGTGACTCACCTGGAATCCCCTCCCCCTGACCTTAAATAGCCTTTCCTCTCCTCTGTCAGATGCTGCTGATAGAGCTATTTGCTCTAAGTCTTGGTGATGTGCTGTTGCTTAGCTGCTTGGCTGCAGTCTTTCCTTAGGAGTAGCTGTCATCCCGGATCCGTGGGTGGAGGTAGGGGCCCTCAGCTTAGGGCTATTCAGGAGCCAGGGAATAGGGCGGAGACTCTGACCATCATCAGCATCCACAAAATCCTCACTTGTATATAAGACATTAATTCGGCCACTCATTCGGTCCATAATTGGAGCGTTTAGAAGTTGAACATCTTCATTTTTTGGACAGAGTATTGCATGGAATGCTGCATACATAACACTTTCAGAGTCATTAACATTAATATGAATGTTTGTGCCAAATATGTCCTTGATTAAATAGGCAGAGGACAGCATGTCTGGAGGAATTTCAATAACGTCCTCTCCAAGGTTGTATTCATTTGAGAGGTGACCATTTCCTAGTTTAAGTAACTAAGTCCTGTATTCTGGATCCCTGGATCTCATGTTGTTGAATAGCAGAAGTCTTGTGAAGTGTTTCCATAGTTGATAATATTTACGACAGCAATCCACAATTTCAGTTCTGGTGGCATGTGTAAGTACAGGAAGGAATTGTCGGAAATCTCCTCCAAGTATGAAAACTTTACCACCAAAGGGAACATTATTTTTGTCATCAACATGTGTTGTAATTAGATCACGTAGAAGTCCTCCTCTGCTGAGGACTTCGCTACATACTTCAAAAATAAGATTGACCAAACAAGGCAAACCTTTATTGTTCCACCACCCTAACCACTCCATATACCAGACCTCTGCCCTACCCTCTTAACCTCCCTCTCCAACATCACTGAAGGAAAGCTAACTCGTCTCCTATCCAAATCACACCTCACCACCTGTGCACTTTACCCCATCCCTTCCCACCTCCTCCCCAACCTCACTAACACGCTCATCCCAGCCATAACCCACCTCTTCAAACTATCACTATCTTCCGGGACCTTCCCCATGGCTTTCAAACATGCCACCATCACGCCCATCCTCAAAAAGCCAAACCTAGACCTGACTGCTAGGATGAGCTACCGCCCCATATCACTGCTCCCGTTTGCTTCCAAACTCCTGGAGCAACACGTCCATGCTCAACTTTCCTCCCACCTCTCATGTAACTCTCTCCTTGACAATCTACAATCTGGTTTCCGGCCCCACCACTTCAACAAAACCGCCCTAACCAAAATTACCAATGACTTACTCACAGCCAAAGCTAACACACAATTCTCCATCCTCCTCCTTCTCGACCTGTCCTCTGCCTTTGACACAGTCGACCACTCCGTCCTACTTCAGATTCTTCTTCCCTTGGCATTAAAGACCTTGCCCTGTCCTGGGTTGCCTCATACCTTTCCAACCACACATTTACTGTTTCCCACTCCCACAATACCTCCTCATCCCGCCCTCTCTCTGTTGGAGTCCTACAAGGCTCTGTCCTGGGGCCCCTACATTTCTCCATCTATACCCTTGGCCTAGGACAACCCATTCAGTCCCATGGCTTCCAGTACCACCTGTAGGCTGACGACACTCAGCTCTACCTCTCTGGCTCAGATGTCAAATCTCTGCTGACCAGAATCCTGGAGTGTCTGTCAGCTATATCCTCCTTCTTCTCCTCTCGCTACCTAAAATTCAACGTAGACAAAACCAAACTCATCATCTTTCCTCCATCCTATCTTTCATCTTCACCGCCTGATCTATCTATTATGATAAATGGCATCATGCTCTCTCCCACACCTCAAATTGGCTGCCTTGGAGTAACTCTTGACTCTGCCCTATCCTTCAAAGCACATATCCAAACTCTCGCCGCCTCCTGTCGCCTCCAGCTCAAGAATATTTCCAGAATCTGTCCTTTCCTCAGCCCTCAATCTACTAAAATTCTTGTCCATGCCCTCATCATCTCCCGCCTTGCCTACTGCAACATTCTCCTCTGCGGCCTCCCTGCTAACACTCTTGCACCTCTCCAGTCTGTCCTCAACTCTGCTGCCTGACTAATCCACCTCTCTCCACGCTACTCCCCTGTATCTCCCCTCTGCAAATCCCTACACTGGCTTCCAATTTCCCAACGAATCCAATTCAAGCTACTAACACTGACCTTCAATGCCATCCATAAACTGTCTCCTCCCTATATCTCTGAACTAATCTCCCACTATCTTCCCTCACGTAATCTTTGAGCCTCCCAAGACCTCCTCCTTTCCTCCACACTTATCCGTTCCTCACACAACCGCCTCCAAGCTTTCTCCCGAATATCTCCCATCCTCTGGAATTCTGCGCCCCAACACGTCAGATTATCCACCACGCTTGGATCCTTCAGACAGAACTTGAAAACCTTTCTCTTCAGGAAAGTTTACAACCTGCAATGACCGAGCTACCGCCCCACCGCCTCCGAAGCTGCTGTCCCACCGTCACCGGAGCTGCCGCCTCTCCACCACCAGATCTGCTGCACCCCTGACCTACTGTTTCCTCCCCATTGCCCTGTAGAATGTAAGCCCACAAGGATAGGGTCCTCACCCCTCTGTACCAGTCTGTCATTGTTAATATGTTTACTGTAAACCATATCTATAATTTTGTATGTAACCCCTTCTCATGTACAGCACCATGGAATTTATGGTGCTATATAAATAAATAATAATAATAATAAAAAAAAAATCTATCAATGACATTCAAAGAATGGTTTTGTGCCATTGTGCACTCATCAAGTATAAAAAGTGTATTATTTTTTAACTTGTTGGCAGCGTTATTGTCACTTTTAACCCTGATAACTGACATTTCATTGATTGGGATTGGAATGCCATACAAAGAGTGCATAGTTTGTCCTCCTGGTAACAAGTTTGCAGCTATTCCTGTAGTGGCAGCAGATGAGACCACATGTCCTTGTCCTCTGACATACAGTCCCTGACAGAAGTTTTGTCGCTTATTGATGGTAAGTAAATAAAAGTTTATCGTGTGACGTTAAATTCATCTATTGGTTGTATAAATTACTTTTTTGAAAGCTGAAGCCCTCCCAAATGTGGTTTAGGTTAAGAAAATAAATTGGCATTAATGCTGATCATTTGATCATTTAATGAACGCAGAATGGTCAGATTTTGGCAAGACAAAAGTTTTGTCGCCCACAGAAAGTAATGTGATTTTCAAACATAAAATGAACTTAAAATACAAATATATGTTGCTATTATGGTCATATTTAATATTTTGTGTGACTTCTATGAGCTTGAAGGACTGCATCCATGTGGTTCAACAATGATTCATACAATTTATTAATGAAGTCATCAGGAATAGCAAAGAATGCAGTCTTACATACCACCCAGAATTCATCTAGATTCTTTGGATTTGTCTTCCAAGCTTCCTTTTTCATCCTACCCCAAACATTCTCAATGATGTTCATGTCTGGTGACTGGGCTAGCCAGTCCTTGAGCACCTTGATCTTTTTTGCCTGGAGGAACTTTGTTGTAGAGATGAATGTATGAGATGGAGCACCATCCTGCTGCATAATTTGACCCCTTTTATGCTTTGGAATATAAGAGGTAGTTAATACTTCTTCATATTTTAGGCTATTGATATTCATTTCGCCTTGCAAATGTTTCACACACCCCCATACTGAATATAACCTCAGATCATGATCTTTCCACCACCAAATTTAACTGTTTTCTGGGTGTATTTTGGATCCATACGGGCTCCAGTAGGTCTCCTGCAGTATTTGCAGGTACTGTGGTGTAATTCTACTGAAGATTCCTCAGAGAAATTCACTTTCTGCCACTTTTCCAGCGTCCAAGAAAATAAAATGGCGGTCTTGTAGAAGTGCTAGTAAAGCTCAGGCACCAGGATGATGATGTTTATAAATCGCAACCTTTATTTTCCCCTCACAGCGCCACAACATGCTTCAACTGCTCAGAGCAGTCTTCCTCAGGTTCCTGAGGTGCCTTGAGCAGTTGAAACATGTTGTGGCGCTGTGAGGGGAAAATAAAGGTTGCGATTTATAAACATCATCATCCTGGTACCTGAGCTTTAGTAGCGCTTCTACAAGACCGCCCTTTTCATTTCTTGTCAGCATCCATTCCCCTTGAGGGATCAGCGGCTGGAGCAGCACATCGAGGGCACAGCGGTGAAGGACTGGAGGTCACTAGATAACAAGCAGTGACACACATCCGGGACCGGCGCCACGTGACCGGAAAGGTCCTATACGGACAGCTGGGGACCAGCGAGGACGAAAGAGTTGAGTGTGTACATTGCCGGGAGTCTCCCGTATATCAGAGGCTATTACACCGGGTTGTGCAGGTCGTGCACAACCCAAACACGTGATACCTGTAATAACACTATATTAACTGAGCTATAGGGATCCTACACATGCGCCCCTTCTCCCTTTTTCTTACTTTTCCAGCGTCCATCTGTTTAGCAGGTTGTGGGACTTTGCAAATGCTGGCACCTTTAATGTGTCTCAGGGTCAAGTACAAAGAATAAAAAAAGATTTGAAGAGACTGGAGATGTGTTTGACAAGCCCAGGTCTGGCAGACCTCACAAGACAACTGCTCTGGAGGAATGTTTGTTGGTTAGAAAATCCAAAGCAAGCCTCTCTTCCACTGCAGCAGAGGTCCAACAGGCCTGGTCACCTCAAGTCCCTGTGTCAACTAGAACAGTTTGTAGGATTCTGTCTTGAAATGGCCTCCATGGTTGAATCAGTTCCCAGAAGCCAGTACTAAACAAAGGGCAAATAAGAAAATAATAAGGGCAAAGTCCCACAGCCTGCTAAACAGATGGACGCTGGGAAAGTGGCAGAAGGTGGATTTCTCTGATGAATCTTCAGTAGAATTACACCATAGCCACCGCAAATACTGCAGGACACCTACAGTAGCCCGTATGGATCCAAATTTGGTGGTGGAAAGATCATGGTCTAGAGTTGCATTCAGCATGGGGGTGTGGAACACATTTGCAAGGTGGAAGGCAATATCAATAGCCTAAAATATTAAGAAGCATTAGCTACCTCTTACATTCCAAATCATAAAAGGGGTCAAATTCTGCATCAGGATGGTGCTCCATCTCATACATTCATCTCTACAACAAAGTTCCTCCAGGCAAAAAAGATCAAGGTGCTCAAGGACTAGCCAGCCCAGTCACCAGACATGAACATCATTGAGCATGTTTGGGGTAGGATGAAAGAGGAAGCTTGTAAGTCAAAACCAAATAATCTAGATGAACTCTGGGAGGCATGTAAGACTGAATTCTTTGCTATTCCTGATGACTTCATTAAGAGATTGCATGAATCATTGTTGAACCGCATGGATGCAGTCCTTCAAGCTCATGGAAGTCACACAAAATATTAAACATGACTCTAATAGCACCATCATCATAAAGCATCTAATAGCACCATAACTTCTTTCACCAATGTTATGCAACATATATTTGTATTTTAAGTTAATTATTTGTTTGAATATCACATTACTTTCTGTGGGCGACAAAACTTTTGTCTTGCCAAAATCTGACCATTCTGTGTTCATTAAATGATCAATATTTCAGCATTGATGCCAATTTATTTTACTAAAAATTTCTAAACCACATTTGGGAGGGTTTCAGCTTTCAAAAGAATAATTTATACAACCAATGGATGAATTTAACGTCAGGTTATAAGCTTTTATTTACATAACATGGATAAGCGACATAACTTCTGTCAGGGAGTGTAATGTATAAGTAGATGGTATAAGTAGGTTTTTCTACTGATACCCGGGCCATCAATAAAGAAGCACTTAGGTGTCAACTTGTTGTCTTGTAGAGCGTCCAAAAGGGCATTAAAAGCCAAGAGTGGCTCAGGATTAAGAGTTTTTTTCATCTCAGTAGCTGTAGCTAATTCATAGTCTTTATCATAGTCTTCATGAGGCTGGCGTATATTTGTTGCAGGGCGTGGTAAATTGAAATCCAGATAAGACTTGCCATATATTATTAGCACATCTTGAACATCCTTCATAGCATAGCTTTCACATAGCGTTCAGTGTTGTTGTGGTATCTGTGACAGTAATCTTGTAAGAAATGTTGTTTAAATTCATTCCACAATTCCAGTGGTTTTGTAGGTGATCTGAAAACACAGATGTAAGCGAACATCTCCCGAAGTTGTGTAGGCATGTTCAGAACAGTAGCATCTAGTATAGTATTTCTTCAGACACTATCATCCATTCATAATCCGAGTACTAAGGCAGCATCTCGAAAGGTTTCATGTGTAATACCATTGAAAGATTTAAGGTTCTGAAAACATGTTACTCCTTTTACATGTAATAACAACAAACGTAAATAATAGCATTCTTGTTCTTTCAGACTAACTGTATACATTTTTCCTATTACAGTGTGGACTCTTTGCTTTCTGGGTTCCCATATGGGTCATTCCATGTCAAGTGATCCAAAAATGAATATTTTTTTTCCCTGACGTCCTCAGATTTTTTTTAATTTTTTTTCTATATGAAGAACAACTTTAGTTAATTACAAAAAAAAAGTTTTGAATTTTTTTCTTTATCAGTTAATTTTTTACAGATTTTTAAAGTTTTAAAAAAGTGCGAATTTTGGCCTGGTATGGCTTTACATTTTCTATCATATCTCGGGCTAGAAATAAGATAGAGAAACAAAATAAACACCAATCTACTCAGAACTGTGCAGGCTTTCACCAGATATGTCACAAGAGGATCTTTGTTAATATTTTACCCATGTGATCGCAAGCGCAAAACTTTCAAACGCATTTCCGAAAAATCGGCGCGCTTTAAATATTTCAAAAACTGCCCATGTGTCTGCTTTGCTCTTAGCCACATCTGTACCAAATTTCAAGTTGGGGTCTTGATGGGATCATATTTTAAAATATTTTACTATTAATAGCGTCAATGGGTCATTCTATATCAAGTGATCTAAATATGAATATTTTTTTTTACCTGACGTCTTTAGATTTTTTTTATTCTTTTTCTTTATGAAGTACAACTTTAGTTAATTACAAATTAAAAGTTTAGAATTTTTTTCTTCATCAGTTAATTTTTTACAGATTTTTAAAGTTTAAAAAAAGGGTGAATTTTGGCCTGGTATGAGTTTACATTTTTTTTATCTCAGGCTAGAAATAAGATAATGAAGTGGGAGAGGCATCATTTTACTCAGAACGGTAACAGCTTTCATTTGATATGTTACAAGACTATGTTTCTTTATATCAAATTCAAACTATTGACGGGCAATTGTGAAAAAATGACTGATTGTGTTCTTGGTTATATTTGTGCAGAGATTCAACTTGGGACCTGTCAAATTTATATATTTTTTATTTTATGGTTGTATGAGTTATCACAACTTATTGAATAAAACATTTATATGCAACAAAAAAGAAACACAAAAAACAAATCCCATAAGTGCCAGGATAAATACATCTTAATCATCAGAACACAACGCTCAGCATTTTCAACTTGAATGTATTGAACAAACCAAATGAAGAAAGGTGATCATATCCTCAAGTTTGATTAAACAAGATTAAAAGAACCAAAAATGTTAACCCCTATTTATACATATAAATTTGTTTTCTATTCTATCACTAAACATGTGATTTATGAAGTGTTTAATAAGAATAGTACAGTAGTTAAATCATCGCTCTATAAATTATGAACTAATCAAACAATTAATAGTATGTTTTTTTTGTTTTTTTTTTGAACCATATTTTTATTGGGTTATATACAATATAACAATTTCAAAATATTAGGATAAGCATATCCAACATTGACTTACCCGATATGAACAGCGGTTTCTGGTATTTACAGTACATATCCAAAAGCAGTTTCGTACCGTTCATCTCAATATCCCACTTCCCACCCCACCCTGGAAATTATCCAATACTCCTGTTTTGTCACGTTTTCTGAAAAGAATATAATTGTCATATAGAGGTGTCAAATCCAAACTTGTTTTAAACTGCTAGATATTACATCTCAGTCTACCAAGCGTTCCTCCCAATTCCCCCTCTGCATACCACACCGTCGAACGAAAGGGTACCATGAAATTGATTATTTCACTTTCAGTGAATTCTTTTTCAATGAATATTTTCCATCTGAAGAAAAATTTTTTGTTCAATTTATTTGGGTTGCGTATCGCATCCATCGATTCAAGAGTCAAAGTATGGCGCATCAGCATTTTGATCTGGTTCAGGTCTGGGGGTCTGTCGTTAAGCCAGTGTTGGAGAAGGAGTCTTTTGGCTATTATCGCAATATAGTGCCATAAGACATTTGGGTGTCCGTGGGCCCCAGAATCCGTCTGATAATGGAAAATCCAACGTAACGGATCTAGACCTTCCAAACCTCCACATATCTCCTTAGCCCATCTTACCACCCTCTTCCAGTACTCTTGTGAAACAGGGCATGACCAAAGACCATGTTCCAGGTCAGTCATGTCAATTTTACATTTTGGGCAGTGAGTCCATCTCCCTTGGTTGGTCTGGGAAGGGGGGATATTAAAACCCTGGATAGTCCCATGCATAATCCTGAATTGGGAATCTCTCCATCTTTCATTACCAATATATCGTCTCATAAGTCCCCATCCCTCTAGGATTTTCTGAGTAAGTTCAGGGTCTTTAATGTGTTTTCGCCATTTGTTGAAAAACCTTCCCCTCCTATGCGGGCGCAGGATTTGTTGTAATTTGGCATACAATGTTGTAATGGACACATCAGCTTCATTTAAATTTAATATTTCGGTCCATAAATTGTTATCAATCTCCCCAGAGAGGTCCCGCAGGTGTGAGAGGAGATGATGATCTAACTGGCGGTATTGTATCGCCTGAAATTGGGGTAGATTAAAAGTAGTGAGCACCTCTTTCTCCGTCATCCACCTTCGCTCATCAAACTTTATAAGGTCTTCCAGTGTATTGACGCCTTTTTCTTTCCAAGTTTTAAATAGGGAGTTTTCACGACCCAATTCAAAAGCTGGGCATCTCCACGGATTAAGACGTCTGGAGACTTTCCATGCTAGTTTAAGTTTCTTCCTAATCTCTCTCCAAGTTATGATGGTATATCTATATATTACTGTGTTTTTCAGGGTGGTCGGAAGGCAGGACAACGGAGAATGCAGTAAAGCGGACAAGTCCCATGGCTTAGCCCATTCTCCCTCTAATTCTATATCTGAAAACTTGCTTGTTCCTTTAGTCCAGTCCAGCACACTCCGTAAGATGCATGCCAGGTTATATCCCCTAACATCTGGGAGCTGCAACCCCCCCTCTCGCTTGGGCTGT
Source organism: Allobates femoralis (assembly GCA_033576535.1). NCBI lineage: Eukaryota > Metazoa > Chordata > Amphibia > Anura > Aromobatidae > Allobates > Allobates femoralis. The sequence goes on from JARQOC010000001.1 coordinate 316,921,757, forward strand.
ATTAAGGTTCTAAAGGCTAATCTAGCTCTTTTACCTTTCCATAGAAATTTGGTGAAAGCTTTGTTAATTCTTGTAATGTCGGTATGTTTCATTAGCATAGGAATGGTCTGGAGAGGGTAGAGTAGTTTTGAAAAGCTCATCATTTTAAGTAGATGGCAGCGTCCCAACAGAGATAACGGCAACCCCTCCCACCTTGCCAACTCCTGTTCTATCTTTATAATGATCGGTGAAAAGTTAAGTTTATATGTCAACCCACTGGTTCTGGCTAATTGTATTCCTAGATACTTGAGACTGTTTTTCGCTATAGGTAGTCCGCAAAAATGTTTTCCTTTCTGTGCACCCTCTTCTTGATTTATAAAGAGGATTTCACATTTGCCTTTGTTTAATGAGAAACCTGAATATCTACCCCATTTCTCTATGTCTGACAGTATATCTGGAAGGTCTCTCTCCGGGTCTTGAACATATAAGATAATGTCATCAGCAAAAAGTGATAGCTTAACTTCGGCATCCCCTATCCTAAAACCCTCATAAGCGTTATGACGTTCCAGATATAGTGCCAGAGGTTCTATAGCCAGATTAAAAAGAAGGGGCGATAGTGGGCATCCTTGTCTCGTACCCTTTTGGAGAGTGAAGGAATCTGACAGAAAACCAGGCGTACTAATACAAGCTTTGGGATTATTGTAGAGTGTATTAATATATTGCCTAAAGGGGCCTAATATACCTATGGAGTCAAGCACGTTACCCAGCCATGACCATCTGACATTGTCGAATGCTTTTTCAGCGTCAAGAGTGATCATGGCTGGGTTGCCACCTTTCATCTTTATTTTCCTTCCCATAACATCCAGCATAAGCATTGCTTTCCTTATATTTGTCGTGGTTGACCTCCCCTTAACAAAACCCGCTTGATGTGAGGGAACTATTTTGTGAAGGATCACCGCCAGTCTGTCAGCCAGAATTTTAGAGAGGAGCTTCAAATCTTGATTTATTAAAGATATCGGTCTATAATTTGCTGGGTCTGTGGGCTCTTTACCTGGTTTAGGTATCAATTTAATATAAGCTAGATTCATTCTCTCTGGGATAGGAGTCCCGCGTAGTATTGAATTATATAGGTCACACAGTACCGGAGAGATCTGCTCCCTCAAGGTCTTGAAAAAAGCGCCATTATAACCATCTGGGCCGGGCGCTTTACACGGATTTAAGTGTTTTATAGCCAACTCAACTTCGTCGGTCGTGACTGGGCTGTTTAGAAATTGAGCGTCCTCTTGGGAAACAGTTGGCAACGTAATTCCCCCCAACCAGGCAAGACCATCTGATTCGTCAGTGTTAACCTCCGTGTAAAGAGAAGCATAATACCTGCCGAGAACTCGGGAGATGTTCTTTGGATCATGCCAAGTGGTACCATGTGTGTCCATTATCGCTTGTATAGGGGAGGGCTTATGCCTACCCTTGGCCAACCTTGCTAATAGGCGCCCTGCCTTATCCCCAAATTTCTGGAGTTCTAATTCCAATCGGTTTTTATAAATGTCTTCCCGTTTACCCGTCCAAACATCGAACTCTCTCTTTGCCTGTAACCACTTCTCTCTGTCAGAAGCCGCCATTGTGGATTGATAGCGTGTAAACGCCTCTCTTACCGCCAGACTGGTTTGAACAAATTTGTCTTTGATTTGTCATTTAATCCTCATGCTATATGCCATGATATGCCCTCGTATCACTGTTTTTGCTGTTTCCCAATATAAAGGTGGGTCCGGTCTATGTTCCTGATTGTCAGCAGAGAAGTGAGACCACCATTCTGCCAGTAGTTTAGTAAAGTTTTCTTCTCTAACAAACGTGTCAGGGAATCTCCATAAATAATCGGTACCTTTCTCAAATTTGTCCCTGATCTCTAACACCAATGGGCTATGGTCCGAGATCAGCATATCCTCAATTTTAATGTCTGTCATTTGTTGGATAATTTTAGGTGAGACAAAGAACATATCCAATCTGGACCACGACCCATGGGGGTGCGAGAAGTGGGTAAATTCTCTACCAAGTGGGTTCACTAGTCTCCAAGCATCCAATAACCCAGCCTCTTCCACTAAGCTTTCCAATACACTATATTCTCCTGATCTACCCCCAGCCTGCCTTCTCAACTGAGTTTGGGATGCAGTGCGTCTATCTTCCTCCTCTTTCATGACCGTGTTAAAATCTCCACCAATTATTCTATTAATCCCGTTGTCTAGGAGTAATTTGCTTTGTAGTTGTTGGAAGAAGGGTTTCTGTTTCCCGTTAGGGGCATATATATTGTAAACATTAAAGGTGTCATTTTGAATTTGTATCGTTAATTGTATTATTCTACCTTCTTTATCTTTTGAAGTAGGCAATACTGAGTGAGCTAGTGACCTATTTATCAGAATTAGAACTCCCGCCTTTTTGTCTACTGCCCCCGAGCCAAAGACTTCGCCTACCCATAGTTTTTTGAGGCGGAAGAAGTCCTCTGCGGCCAGGTGGGTCTCCTGGAGCAAAGCTATATCCACATGTAATCTCTTAAGATGGCGTAAGATCATCATGCGCTTTGCCGGGGAATGCAGACCCTTAACATTCCAGGAGGCCCACCTAACCATCGGAAACCTCCCCGCACGGGGCCCAGAATTTCCTCCTGTTGAATATCCACATGTGGTTGATACCGCCTGATATGACTTTGAGTGGTATTTGACATATATTGATGATGTAACTTTTTAGAAACTCATTTCCAAGGATAATTTCCATTTTTCCCCCCCCCCCTTTCTTCCCACCCTCCCACCCCCAAATCACTCCAACACCTTTCATCCTCAAAAAGTAACTGACTTCGCTTATGTCCTCAAGTGCGGTCTACATAGCCAGCTCCACCACGGCTCAGCCTCCGCCACCTCTGATAACATTTGATAAGGCAACATCATAACTCCAACATTCTGCCCAAATAACATAAATCAACAATTGGGTATCATCTAGCTTGAGATAGTTAAACAAACTGTCCCAGGGTCATTCTTTTGGGGTACATTGAATAAACATCCCACTACCCACAGCCCTTCTCACGTCCTCTGAAGTCCTGGGTAATCAAAGAATTTGTATAAGGATATGAGTGAAGTCCACCTTAAAATAACCATGGTCGGATGTCCACATCATAATTCAGTGCCAAATATGAGCCTTCTGAACACGTTAGCGTCCGTGCAGCCAAAGTTCTGTAGAGTAAGCCTAATTAAAGAGAGATAAGAGCACAAAGAAAGAAAGAGAAGGGAAGAAGAGAGAAGTCAAACTGAGAAAGAGAGGGAGAGAAGGAGAGAAAAAAAAAAAAAAAGGGGGGGGGAGGGTTAAGAGGGGAAAGGGGAAGGGATAAAAGAGTAGGGGCGTCGATACATTCCTTTCTCTGTCTCCTAGTAACACACGGTCTCCTCTCCTCCTCTTTCAAGGCCTCCGCTGCAAATCCGACTTTTTCAACTATCGGTGGAATTAGTCGTTTTTTGTCTTTTGATAGCTTTTATCACTTCTTTCTTTGCCATCTATTTCCGGCTTGTCTCTGCTGTTTTGGGTTGCCCGGCGTTGTTCCTTTGTGTGTCTCATCATCCACTATGGAGTACGACCTGAGTCTATAAGATCTCACAGAGGTTCTGTCTGTTTCGTTGTCTGAATCTAGAGTAGATGTAGGTTTCGCAGGTGAACCCTTACGAGTACGGGACGGTGACTCGGTTCTTCTTGGGGAGGCTACATTGTCTCTGGCAGCAGCCATTGCTTCCTCTGGATCAGAGAAGGTCAACATGACACCCTCTCTAGATCTAAATTTCAAGGTTGCAGGGAAGTTCAGCTGAAAGCGGATGTTTTTTTTATGTAGCAGTGAACATGTCTCGCTGAATGCCCTTCTGCGACGTGTGACCTCAACGGAATAATCTGCAAAGACCAACGCTCTATGTCCCTGTATTATTAGGGGGTGCTTTTTTGCTTTATATGCCCGAAGTATCTCTTCTTTGTCTCGGTGGTTCAAAAATTTTGCTATAGCGTGTCTAGATTTGTTGGGCTCCCTGGAAGCTGCGTTCGGGGTTAGATGTCTCGTGATTTCAGTCATCTCCTGGGCGTCTCTAGGTGGTCCTATTCTATGGGCACGCTCTGTCTTGCATCTATGGGTAAGGCCCAGGGCTTTAGGAAGTTCCACCTCAAAAATTTCCTATAGTTGACTCACTGGGACAGACTCTGGGAGACCCACAATTTTTAAGTTACTCTGTCTTGTTCTATTTTCTATGTCTTCCAACTTGTTATGCGTGTATTCTGCATGTTTTTGCAGGGCCGTTAACTGGTCTTCAAGCTCCTGAATCCTGTCCTCTGCTGTTCCAATTCTAGATTCAGCCTCTAGAAGCTGTTGTTCATGTGTTCTCTACTTTCACAGACAGGTCCTTAGTTGAAGCCGTCACCATCTCTGCTACTGTGGCTTTAAATTGTTCAGCTAGATGCACAGCCATTTCTTTGGCCAATTTTTTATAATCCAAGCGCTGAAATCCCCAGCTATCTCCTGGCTCCTCTCCCCAGGTATCAGAATTGTGTTGGCATTGCACTTTACTTATAGCTGCAGCCTGTGACTGTGACTGTGAAGGTATCTGAGGCTGATGTTGGTCACACGGGGCTTCCACTGCCTGTGGTCTCTGTTCTGGGGGGGATTCGTATCTCCTCTCTGGGACCTTCTCCTGGAATCCCTCCGGCTTCTCTCCTGCTCCTTCACCCCCTGACTCCTTCTGTCTATTCTCAGCCATATGCTCCGGCCCTCTTTCCTGCGTCTTCCCTTGTGTGTTTCGTGTGCAGACCGCGCCATCATTGCGGTCTGCACATGGCGTCCCTCCTCTCTCTCCCTCCCTGCCTCTTGTTATGTAGCGGTCCATTATGGCCTTGGCGGACCTTACCGGTATCGCGATGGCTTCCTCTGTGCTGTCGGATGTTCAGGGGGCAGCTCTGGAACGTTGTAGAGGGTGGATGCCGGCGGATTGCCAAGGCGGGGAGCGGAGCAAGCTCAGGCGCGACCGCACATGGAGGGGCCGGAACCGGAAGTCCAATATTATGTTTTTAAAGTGGCATTTTATCAATTTGTCCCTTCTAGTGGGTGAAATGTAATCTTGTCCATAAACGCTTACTAGCAATCGCCATTTCTTTGTGTGTCAAAGAGTATGTCCGGCCTGTCACAGTGTTAGGCTCCACCTGAGTTAATATCTGATTTTTGTGCACTTTTTAAATGTCTGGCTTTCTTGGATACACAAAGGATGGCGCTGGACCAGAAGGATGCAATAAAGTCAATTCTACTTCTTCATTTTCACAATCTTTGGAGAGTACAGTAGCCAGCCACCAGCGCCAATCATATTCATATTTTTTCAAAAGGATTGCAACAGTGTCTATGATAAAATGCTGTTTCTTGAGAAGTAGCAGCCATTGCTGTGTGGGAAAAATACAGTTAATATTAAGTAAGAAAGATAGGTAATAAAAATAAAGATTTACAGTACACTTGAGATAGAACTGTATTACTATAAAGTGAGTTTTAGGGCTAGCACGCACAGTTTTTTCTGTCTGCAGATACACGCTGCAGTTTTGGCAGCTTGTTTTTCTACCAAGTTTTTACCACATATGCGTTAGTTTTTTTAATCGCTAGTGAAAAAAATGGCAGCTTTTTTTATATAAATGATAAATGCTGCGTTTATTGCAGCGATTAAAAAGTAGTTCAAGCAGTGATTTACTCACTCTTGAGTGTTTCCAAAAACACTGCATGTGGTGAACCCCATAGAAATCAATGGGGCTGTTTTTCTGAATGATGATCCCTAAGAATAGCACTGTGTGTATTGGCCCTTAATAATAAAAGCATTAAACTATTAATATATTTACTCACCCATATTTTAGTACACAGCCTTGATGGCTTTGTACAGACTATTGTTTGTTCAGGAGTGAAGATGTCCAGACATGTCAGGACATGAAAGGTCTGAACGAGCTGTCTTACTTCCTGAATGCAGTGGGTAGACACTTAACATGATTGACAGAGCTGCTGGCCTATCATCTGCTCTGCATTCACTGTCTATCCCTGTGCTTTCTCAGGTTGAGCCCTAACAAAGCTTTTTCCTATATGTCCTCTCCTGCTTCTAAGCTGTAACATATCAAAATAATACAGTAATGTCTAAAAATAATGGATTTGATAAATATAGACCCCACGCTTTTAGACCACAGGTTGAACAGATCTGAATTCATGATTTTTGAATTGACACTATAATAGTTAAATATTTTAAAATATGATCCCATCACGATCCCAACTTGAAATTTGGTACAGATGTGGCTAAGAGCATAAAAGACACATGAGCAGTTTTGTAAAATTTTTATTAAAACGTTTTTTTCGGAAATGCGTTTCAAAATGTTGCGTTTGCATGGGTAAAAAATTAAAATTAACAAATATACTCTTGTGACATATCTGGTGAAAGCCTGGACTGTTCTGAGTAGAATGGTGTTTATTTTGTTTCTCTATCTTATTTCTAGCCCAAGATAAAAAAATGTAAAGTCATACCAGGCCAAAATTCACACTTTTTTTAAACTTTAAAAATCTGTAAAAAATTAACTGATAAAGAAAAAAATTCTAAACTTTTAATTTGTAATTAACTAAAGTAGTACTTCATAAAGGAAAAAAAATAAAAAAAATCTAAAGAAGTCAGGTAAAAAAAAATATTCATATTTAGATCACTTGATATGGAATGACCCATTGACGCTATTAATAGTAAAATATTTTAAAATATGATCCCATCGCGATCCCAACTTGATATTTGGTACAGATGTGGCTAAGAGCAAAGCAGACACATGGGCAGTTTTTGAAATATTTAAAGCGCCCTGATTTTTCGGAAATGCGTTTTAAAGTTTTGCGCTTGCGATTACATGGGTAAAATATTAACAAAGATCCTCTTGTGACATATTTGGTGAAAGCCTGTATAGTTCTCAGTAGAATGGTGTTTATTTTGTCTCTCTATCTTATTCCTAGCCTTAGTTATGAAGAGAAACGTAAAGGCAGGCAACAGCGAAATTCGCACTTTTTCCGAACTTTGAAAATCATTTAAAAAAAAAAAAAATTTTTTTTTTTAATTTTCTCTTCACATTTTGCATTGTCTGACATGCTATTATCAAATAACAAAATCTCAAAAGAATTAAAAATATAGAGGTAATAATCATTGGTTCACTTGACATGGAATGACCCATATGCCATGTTTCCAAAAGCAGCGTTCCGGAATGTCTCTGTAATAATATTGATGTGCATTAGGGTCGATCTTATTAAGGTTAAAGTACACAATGAGTCTTGAATTTTGAAGCAGTTTTTGTTGTATGTTGTCAATGGAATCATCTTGATGAAAATATTGTGGCTGAGAGTTAGGTAGATGTACTGCTAGGCGAATAATGGCATGAGATTGTTTATGCATAGGAAAACCAAAGATTCTCCACACTACTTTTGGTGTACTGATGTATCGTGAATCGACACATTGGTTTGTTTCATCCTGTTGGAGGTGTTTTTGAGCTATTTCAATATTAGCCTTGTCATGTCCTTTGTATATGTATTAAAATAAATACTTGACACTTTGGATGCTAGCACAAATTTCCACGTTAATATGGCGGTTGTATTTTTTAGCAAACATGGGTTATATGGAACAACCCATGTATTGTCGATTCTTTTAGAATTATGTTAGTATGTAGTCCCAATGTTTCTGCGATAAATTGCATAGCCATCCATTTCTTTAGTGGTATTTTGTTGTAATTTTTTTTTTTAAAGGGAACCTGTCACCTGGATCTAAGCCCCTACACTATCACTACCTGTCCCTGCACCTTCCTAGCTGCTCCCTATCTATCCCTCTCTGAGCTAAATCCGCCCTATAAAACTGCAGAAAAATAACTTATAACTTACAGAAGTCCCTGAGGCTGGGGACTGAGAAGGCGGCGCCAGGCTCCATTCAGCCCCTCCTCCATGCAGCAGCACACGCCCCACTGGGCGGCGTTATTCTTTCTTCATCGCCGCCTCCTCCATTTGGAATCTCCCGCCCGCTTTACACCTATCATGTTGTGGTGATGCGACCTCGATGTGTCCCCTGACTGAGACACAGCATATGGGAGATTGTATCTTCTGCTTGGTAGCAGCACACACAGGGTGAGCTGCTACTGGAGCTAAGTGCTGATTGAAATCACTGACCCCCAGGTGTGCGGGTGAATAGGAGATGATATGTGCTGCCCTGGGCTGTGGGGAGGGGGTGGAGGGTGTCAGGACAGCAGCAGGAGCTGCTGGGATTGTATGAGGTTCTACTCGGCTGTGCCCCGGTGTAACAGGCCAGACTAAACCCCCCGACCAGAATATACTCGGGGTTAAAGTGGCCTAGGCCAGATTATACCCCTCCGTATACCACAGCAGCTTTAGATCAGGGCTCCAAGCAACACATGGGGGCCCGAGGCAGCACAAAGTGGCCCCAGGCAGCAGAAAGTGGCCCTACGCAACATACAGGGGCCCCAGGCAGTGCTAGGGCCACAGGCAGTGCTAGGGGCCCCAGGCAGTGCACGGGGCCCCAGGCAGTGCACAGGGCCCCAGGCAGCACAAAGTGGCCCCAAGCAGCACAAAGAGGCCCCAAGCAACATACAGGGGTCCCAGGCAGTACTAGGGGCTACACACAGGATCCCAGGCTACACACAGGGGCCCCATGCAGCATACAAGGACCCCAGGTAGTGCACGGGGCCCCAGGGAGTGCACGGGGCCCCAGGGAGTGCACGGGGCCCCAGGCAGTGCACGGGGCCCCAGGCAGTGCACAGGCCCCAGGCAGCACAAAGTGGCCCCAGGCAGCACAAAGTGGCCCCAGGCAACATACAGGGGCCCCAGGCAGTACTAGGGGCCGCAGGCTATACACAGGGTCCCAGGCTACATATAGGGGCCCCATGCAGCATACAAGGGCCCCAGGCAGTACAAAGGGGTCCCAGGCAGCGCATGGGGGCCAGAGGCAGCACACAGGGGCCCCAGGCAGCACAAAGTGGCCCCGGGTGGCCCACTGCCTGGGGCCCCTGTATATTGCCTGTGGTCACTTTGTGCTGCCTGGGGCCCCTGTGTGCTGCCTGGGGCCCTGGAATGCTGCATGGAGCCCTTGTGTGTAGCCTGGGATCCTGTGTGTAGCCTGGGATCCTGTGTGTAGCCTGGGGCCCCTGGTACTGCCTGGGGCCCCGGTATGTTGCCTGGGGCCACTTTGTGCTGCCTGGGGCCCCGTGCACTGCCTGGGGCCCGTGCACTGCCTGGGGCCCCGTGCACTGCCGTGGGGCCCCGTGCACTGCCTGGGGCCCCGTGCACTGCCTGGGGCCCCGTGCACTGCCTGGGGTCCTTGTATGCTGCATGGGGCCCCTGTGTGTAGCCTGGGATCCTGTGTGTAGCTTGTGGCCCCTAGTACTGCCTGGGGCCCCTGTATGTTGCCTGGGGCCTCTTTGTGCTGCTTGGGGCCACTTTGTGCTGCCTGGGGCCCCTAGCACTGCCTGGGGCCCTAGCACTGCCTGGGGCCCTAGCACTGCCTGGGGCCCCTGTATGTTGCGTAGGGCCACTTTCTGCTGCCTGGGGCCACTTTGTGCTGCCTCGGGCCCCCATGTGTTGCTTGGAGCCCTGATCTACAGCTGCTGTGGTATACTGAGGGGTATAATCTGGCCTAGGCCACTTTAACCCCGGGTATATTCTGGTCGGGGGGGTTAGTCTGGCCTGTTACACCGGGGCACAGCCGAGTAGAACCTCATACAATCCCAGCAGCTCCTGCTGCTGTCCTGACACACTCCACCCCCTCCCAACAGCCCAGGGCAGCACATATCATCTCCTATTCACCCGCACACCTGGGGGTCAGTGATTTCAATCAGCACTTAGCTCCAGTAGCAGCTCACCCTGTGTGTGCTGCTACCAAGCAGAAGATACAATCTCCCATATGCTGTGTCTCAGTCAGGGACACATCGAGGTCGCATCACCACAACATGATAGGTGTAAAGCAGGTGGGAGATTCCAAATGGAGGAGGCGGCGATGAAGAAAGAATAATGCCGCCCAGTGGGGCGTGTGCTGCTGCATGGAGGAGGGGCAGAATGGAGCCTGGCGCCGCCTTCTCAGTCCCCAGCCTCAGGGACTTCTGTAAGTTATAAGTTATTTTTCTGCAGTTTTATAGGGCGGATTTAGCTCAGAGATGGATTGATAGGGAGCAGCTAGGAAGGTGCAGGGACAGGTAGTGATAATGTAGGGGCTTAGATCCAGGTGACAGGTTCCCTTTAAATCCTTTGCTAGAGTGTCCATGATCCATACAGGGAGAATTAGGATTGGCTTCACCACAGGGACTGTGAATCATGTTTATCAGAACAATGTTGTGGAGCTGAGCGTATGTTGTCTTGTCAGAAACTTCAGCCCACGCTTTTGAAACTCGATGACATGCACGATAGCACAGTCCTGTCCAAATAATCCAGATAACAGGGATTCAAGTTTAATTTTAAAGATCCGTGGAAGCAACCAAGTCTTGGCGATGTTCAACACGTTGCCACTGTTGTAAATTTTCAGTAATTTCCCTCCACTTCAGATTACACGTCATGGTGACAAAGAGATCAGGGCGACCATATTTGGTAACGATAGCCATAATATCCTGATAGCGCTTTTGCATATTTCGTGCACTGCCTTCAAATGATGATGGTAAAATGACAGTTTTTCCAATTGGGATGTCCTATTGAATAGATTTGTTGAATAAATGTTCTTGAAGAAGGCAATAATCTTCTACTTTTACATTTTTTTATGCATTCTAATGTAATGTAGTCAATAAGCTTCGATTTTAACGTATGCATCAAACAAATATTGCTGTGTTAGTGTTTCCCCATTTAGTAGTAGATTAAAATTCTTTCTTACTGATAATACATAGCTGTAGTACTGTAGTTGGGTGATCTTTCGTGTACTATGTCCTTGGTGTTTTAGAGCGTCATGCCAGCCTTGAACTCCATTAGGGAAAAAGATAGGATACATCAGGGCATCTAAATTGCCATGCAGATGCTGATTCTTTGTGTTTTTGGAGCCATATGATTTTGTGGATCAGGTTTTAAATAAATTAAGATGTCTCTACAGAAGGAAGGCCCACCATCATCATTCTGAAAGACGACTGCCACTTCACTCACAGTTGGTTTACTGTATCGTCTGGGATCTCCTTGAGTCCTATCTTGTGTAATAGCCATTGTGATGTTTGGCATGACAGTTCCGTTTTGTAGAGCTTTGATCGTCTCTTGTTCTTCAACATCGTGTAGCATTCTATAGGCAGCAGTGAAAAGATTTTATTTTGCATTAGCTCAGCAATAATGATCATTAAAGTAGGATAACATTTTTCATTTTCTTTACATTGCAGACGTTGTTCATTAGAGTGGGCGGTATCTAAGATGTAAAGTTGTGCAAATTTAGGTGGTTCTTTGTCAGCTGAAAGTAGTGTGCCAGTTCGATGATAGATCTGTCCATGAGTTCTAAAACAGTATGGCCATATCCAGGAGGTGGTGAAACTCTTGCTCTCATGGACATAAAAGCGAAAGAACTGTTGATAGTACTTTACCCTTCAGACAGCACTGGGTAAACTTTTTATCCAGAGGCATCTCATTTGTAAAATGCAAAGCTTGGCAATTTTCACATACCTGGGTCATATCACCGCAGTTGTGTTCTTTAATAGTATTTTCATCTTCGGTTAAATATTGTTGTTGTTGCAGTAGTATTGGAATAGTCAAATAGTCAGTGGGTCTTGTGTGTCGCCAAATGTTGATTAGTCGTTTGTTTTGTAGTTGGAGTAGTGTGACAGTTTGTGTTTCAGCTTGTGGCTGCAGAGTATGGTTCAATATTGTGTAACAGTGGCATTGATGTGGCTACTGGAGATAGTTTCCAAGAGGTCATACACCTTGAAGTAGTAGATCCGCTGGGTCCTAGTGACCTCCATCTATCACTAGGACAAAGATGCCTCTTAAAGGAACAGAGACATTATTTAGGATATTGACTGTTTGGCCAAACGCTGCAACTTTCTGCGAGTGACCTTAACAGCCTCATCCGTGCCTCCAGGTACACCTGTGACAGATGTTTAGGCAGGGAATATTGTCCCACACATGTGCCTGCTGATAGTTTAGAGAGCTAAGGGGACCTGACAGGTTCGCTTTATCTAAACAATACTATACAATGTACGAACCTTAGCGGTGTCAAATACATTAATCGTTAGGCCTCAAGTACAAATCGAGGGTTTCCTCATACGCAATACAGGTTGACTGACTGCGCTCTCTGAAGTGCAGCCTAACTCCCCATTCAATACTGTGTCTCTGCGTGCGAGCTACGGCCCAGCTCTGCATCTTCACAGCTGTAGTCTGCTGCTTGACCATAGAGTTGGGATTCTGGACCTTGACTGGTGTCGTCTTGGCTTGACCACATTGTAAGGACTCAGGACCTTGACCCGCATAGTCTGGTCTTCCTGGGGTACTTCTATGGGCACAGGTCTTGGGTTTTTACTGGCGTGGGTCAAGGTCTTCCACTGGCATGGGTCACTGATCTTGTTTTTAGCTCAACTCATAGATCTTCCTCTTATAAATTAAGGCTGGAAGAAAAAAGCGCACATAGGGTATACCTGTGTGTGAATTAATAACTTTGTGCAAACACTGCTCACCTTATAATGGTTGTGGGGATCACAACCAAATCAAATCACTTGTGGTTTATCTAGTGATAACCTGATGGTGGGCTGCTGCAATCTAGGTACATCTGTTAACCTCGTGATTATTCCTGATGAAGGGTTAATCCCGAAACGCGTAGAAAATAAAAATCACATTAAATATATCTCCGCGAGTTAAGATTATTCATCCAGGCGGGAGCACAGTCTGAAAACCCTTTTCTTTCCATACCACTCTTGTTAGAGCTTCCTCTTATGGTCCCTGACTCTCCTATCAACTTAGGCTACGGATCTTCCTCTTAGCTCAGGTACACTCTGTGGGATCTAAAGAAGAAAAGACTGTGGCACTCATCCTATGTGTACTAGTGCAAGCTGAAACACTATACAATGTAACAAAATGTCAGCTGCATTCAATGCTAAGACATGCTTTTTGAATATAGAAGTGCATTATAGCTAGTGAACTATGAAAAATGGAGACACCTTAGCTAGTACATATGGCCATGCGTATGACCATCCTGTAGCCATGTTGAGGCGCATCCCCTGTACTGGGTCCTAACCTGCTTTCATACCTGTATTATAAGTCTCAGCCTCACTATGGATTAAAAATCTCTGTTGAAATGGGTGAGTAGCAGATTGGATAAGACAGACAACAACACCTTATGGTTAGTGCGGGAAGGTGCGCTACAGAGGGCATGACCCCATATTCTAAACAAGAAAAGACTGTGGCACTCTTCCTATGTGTACTGGTGCAGGTGCGAGACTTGGCAATAGTGCGATGAAGTCGCTATATCATCTTGCGCACAGTCAGGCATTTGCATGGAGCAGGGTGGTGCTGATCACAATCTGCAGACCCCCATATAACCCATAAAAGAAATTAGCGTATGGCGCGGGACAGAATAAAATTTGTTTTCTGAGGTGTGCAGGGGGCGTCTGGGGATATAACGGGGTTTCAGGAACCCCAATTACATCATGTTAAAGTTGATGGGCAGTGTTTACAACCCCAAAACTGGTAGTAAGTTCCCTTTAAATACAAAACAGAAAACACACATGGAAATGGGGGTGGTGAAAAGAGGGACTATAAGTATTCACATTTACAATATGTGTGGTCTAACATCTAACCAATATCTAGTGGACTCTCACTGACCATCTCACTGTCTGGGTGATGCAGCAAGGACTCCAGCTGCATGCCTGCAGCCAGCAATGCTGGGATTAACCTGTTCTTAGGGCTGTGATCTGAGGTAATATACATGTCTCTCTACCTTATGTTTAAATACCGTATAGACTCGTGTATAAGCTGACCCGTATATAAGCCGACCCCCCTACTTTTGCCCCCAAAAACTGGGAAAAATTATTGACTCGCGTATAAGCCGAGGGTGGACTCCAGCACAGGTATACAACCCCCAGCAGTGAGGTATACAGCAGCCTCCCCAGTGGTGGTATACAGCAGCAGCCCCAGTGGTAGTATACAGCAGCCCCAGAGGTATATACAGCCCCAGAGGTATATGCAGCCCCAGAGGAATATGCAGCCCCATATGCAGCCCCAGAGGTATATGCAGCTCCATATGCAGCCCCATAGGTATATGCAGCCCCATATGCAGCCCCAGAGGTATATGCAGCCCCATATGCAGCCCCAGAGGTATATGCAGCCCCATATGCAGCCCCAGAGGTATATGCAGCCCCATATGCAGCCCCAGAGGTATATGCAGCCCCATATGCAGCCCCAGAGGTATATGCAGCCCCATATGCAGCCCCAGGGGTATATGCAGCCCCAGAGGTATATGCAGCCCCATATGCAGCCCCAGAGGGATATGCAGCCCCATATGCAGCCCCAGAGGTATATGCAGCCCCAGAGGTATATACAGCAGCCCTAGTGGTGTATACAGCAGCCCCAGTGGTAGTATACAGCAGCCCCTAGGTAGTATACAGCAGCCCCTAGGTAGTATACAGCAGCCCCAGTGCTGTATACAGCAGCAGCCCCAGGGCTGTATACAGGAGAAGCCCCAGGGCTGTATACAGCAGCAGCCCCAGGGCTGTATACAGCAGCAGCCCCAGGGCTGTATACAGCAGCAGCCCCAGGGCTGTATACAGCAGCAGCCCCAGGGCTGTATACAGCAGCAGCCCCAGGGCTGTATACAGCCGCAGCCCCAGGGCTGTATACAGCCGCAGCCCCAGGGCTGTATACAGCAGCAGCCCCAGGGCTGTATACAGCCGCAGCCCCAGGGCTGTATACAGCCGCAGCCCCAGGGCTGTATACAGCCGCAGCCCCAGGGCTGTATACAGCCGCAGCCCCGGAGGTATACAGGCCCCCCCATCAAGCTCCAGGGCCCCCCCCTTGAGCGGCGTCCTGTAAAGGAATATCATACTTGCCAGTGTCCTGTCGCGCCGTCCGCAGCTGCCGACACGCGATCCCGGGCTTCATTCAGCGTCTTCCGGATTCCGACTTCCTGTAGTCGCGGGCAATGACGTCATTGCCCGCGACTAAAGGAATGCGGAAGACGCTGAATGAAGCCCGGGATCGCGTGTCGGCAGCTGCGGACGGCGCGACAGGACACTGGCAAGTATGATATTCTTTTACAGGACGCCGCTCAAGGGGGGGGCCCTGGAGCTTGATGGGGGGGGCCTGTATACCTCCGGGGCTGCTGCAGTATATATACATATATGATGTATATATATGTATATATACTGTATACTCGCGTATAAGCCGAGGGGGGACTTTTCAGCCCAAATTTTGGGCTGAAAAAGTCGGCTTATACGCGAGTATATACGGTAGATATTTAATTCTTTTTTTTTCTCAGTGCCAATTATCCTGTGATTGAATATGAGGGGCTTGTTATCAACTTAATTTTATTTATTACCTTTTGGGTGTTTTACACATAGTTCGCCATTGTAAATCTGGATGGATGATTTCTGAAATATAGTAGAATAGAAATAGAATATAGGTAGAGGCCGTCTTGGTTAAGTCTTTGTCATTTTTTGTTCATTTTTGTTGTCTGCTGTATTGTATTTTTTGTATCACTTCCCATTTAAATTTAACGGTAATTGTATGGATATCCTTTTAATCTAAATAAAGATAATTTTTATTATATGAAGGTCAATCTTCGTAAGTTTTGTTGTTGAACTTACTTACGTTGAACTTTAAAATTAAATTTGTTTGTGGGAAAACCTTTTTAACTAGTTTGTGTGGTATGACTACCAGGTTTGACACCTTTACCCCAGAGTATGGTTTTCACCCGAATGACCTTGCAATTTTTTGCAATTCTGTCCAGTGTCATTTTATGAGGTTATAACTCAGGAACTCTTCAATGGATGCCAGTGATTCCAAGATTGTTTTTTCATGATGTATTGGACTTCATGTTAGTGGTAAATTTAGGATAATATTTTTTGTGTTTATTTGTGAAAAAATGGAAATTTGGTGAAAATTTAGCAATTTTCAAACTTTGAATTTTTTTATACCGTTAAACCAAAGAGTTATATCACACAGCATAGTTAATAAATCACATTTCCCACATGTCTACTTTACATCAGCACAATTTTATAAACAAAAGTTTTTTGTCAGGAAGTTAGAAGGGTTCAAATCAGCAATTTCTCATATTTCATCAACATTTAGAAATCCACTTTTTTAGTGAACACATCACATTTGAAGTCACTTTGAGGGCCTACATGACAGAAATACCCAAAAGTGACACAAATCTAAAAACTGCACCCCTCAAACTGCTAAAAAACTACATCCAAGAAGTTTGCTAACCCTTCAGGTGCTTCACAGGAACTAAAGCAATGTCGCAGGAAAAAATTAACGTTTTACTTTTTTCCTCAAAAAAATTACTTTAGCACTTAATTTAGCTTTTTCACGTGGGTAACAGAAGAAACGTGGACCCCAAAATTCATTGTGCAATTTTTCCTGAGTACACCGATACCTCATATGTGGTGGAAAACTGTTTGGATGCACGGCAGGGCTCGAAATGGAGGGAGCCATCATTTGACTTTTCAAGCAGAAGATCGCCTATAATCGCTAGCTTATTTCACATCATATTTGAAGAGTCCCTGATGTGCCTAAACAGTGGAATCACCCACAAGTGGCCCCATCTAATCTAGGTGTGTGGTGAGCACCTTGAACTCCCTGGTGCATCACAGAATTTAAAACGTTAAGCCATGAAAATAAAAAAAAATCTAATTTCCTCACCAAAATTGTATTTTGAGATTAAATTGTTTTATTTTCACTAGGGTTAAAGGAAAAAATGGACCCCACAATGTGTTGTTCAATTTCTCCTGATTACGCCGATACCTCGTATCAGAAAACCTCTATTTGAGCACACGGCAGGGTTTGGAAGGGAAGGAGCTCTGTTCAAGCTCACAATTGGCTGGAATCATTAGCAGACATCATGTCGCATTGGGAGAACCCCTGAGGTGCCTAAACAATGGAAACCCCATGCAAGTGACCCCATTTTTTAAACCAGATCCCTCAAAGAACTTATCTGGATGTGTAATGACCACCTTGAACCCCTGGATAATTCACAGAATTTTTGAGCGTTGAGCCATGAAAATAAAAAACATCACATTTTCTTCACAAAAATGTTATTTGATCTTAAATTATTTTTTTTTACTAGGGAAACAGGAGGAAATGGGCCCCAAAATTTGTTGTGCAATTTCTCCTGAGTACATTGATAGCTCACATGTGGCAGAAAACCCTTGTTTGGGCACACAGCAGGGCTCAGAACGGAAAGAACGCTATTCAGATTTAAAATTGGCTGTAATCATTAGCAGACAGGTCACGTTTGGAGAGCCACTGATATGCCTAAACAGTAGAAACCTCCCACAATTACCCACATTTTGGAAACTAGACATCCTAAAGGAACTTATCTAGATGTTTGGTGAGCACTTTGAACACCCAGGTGCTTCACAGAATTTTAGAATGTTGAGCTGTCAAAAGAAAAAAAAAAAACAATCACATTTTTCCTACAGAAATGTTTTAGCCCCAAATTTTGTATTTTCACAAGGGCAACAGGAGAAAATGTACCATACAATTTATTGTGCAACATCTCTTTAGTACATTGATACCTCATATGTAATTGAAAACTATTTTTGAGATACAGTGCAAAGCACAGAAGGGAAGGTGTGCCATTAGATTTCCGATTTAGCTCATATGATCTCGGGGTGCCATGTCCGCTAACAGATGACGGACCTTGGTGGGGATATGTGTGTTTGTGGGTTGAGTTGCATGCTAGTTGGTGGCGATTTGGGTGTAGAACATTTTGGATCAGTTCACATTTATCCTGTGCGCTATGCTGAGCACTTACATTCAGGTTTTTCAGTTACATCTTGGAAATACGTGATTCAGGTGAAGCCCACAATGGATCCATTCACTAATGAGGCAGCGGGGTTGCTCTGGACTCTGTTTGGCCTCTATTCAGTAGTGTCCTTCTATTCAAAGGTGCACAAAACTGTGGTTAACCGCACTTTTGCACATGCCTAAATAAGACGGCTAAAAAGATGGACTCTGCAGGACCACAGGTCAAATGGGAGTTCAAACTGACTCCATCTGTCTACAGTGAATTTTCCTTTGGGAATTTTGTCTGAATCATGCATTTCAGAGATTAACACATAATCGCCAGTGTAAGCGCTCAATGTAGAGCACAGTATAAACATGAGCTGCGCTGTACTGTGATCTTTGGGAGGCAGAATAAACACCAGTTGAAGAATTGGCTTAACTATTATTTTTACACCGCTTATCTTGAGGTGTAAGTGATTAGGTGGTTTCATTCATCAGGTTGGTACAATGACAATGATACCAGATTTAAATAGTATTTTTTTTTTCGTTTTGGCTATTATCGTGCTAAAAACACTTTTTTGCAAACAGTCATGTGAGGGCTTGTGTTTTGCAAGATGAGTTGGACTTTTTATTGGTACCGTTTTCGCCACATAATGTTTTTTATCACTTTCTATTCCACTGTTTGTGAGGCAGAATCAAAAAGAAACAAATTCAAGAATTGTTTTATTTTTGTTTTTTCTTACACCATTCACTGTATCATAAAAGTGATAAGACAACTTTATTCTCCGGGTCAGTACAAGCACAGCGATACCACAGTTTTTTTTCCTTTTGCGGCTTTTACACTAATAAAACAATTTTATAGAAAATAGATATTGCATCCCGGTATTCTGAGAGCTGTAACTTTAAAATTTTCTCACTGATGGAACTGTGTTTTTTTTGAGGGACAATATGACATTTTCAGTAATACTATTTTTATTTACATATGATTTTATGATCATGTTTTATTCTACTTTTTTGGCAGTGTATTTAAAAAAGATAGTGCTTTTGCAGTGTTTTTTTTATATTTGTTTTACAGTATTCACACACGGTGTTATCTAGTGTGACAGAGCGAATCGTTCCGACCGCAGTGATACCAAATACAGTGGGTATGGAAAGTATTCAGACCCCTTTAAATTTTCACTCTTTGTTTCATTGCAGCCAATTGGTAATTACAAAGAAGTTCATTTTTTTTCTCATCAATGTACACTCTGCACCCCATCTTGACTGAAAAAGACAGAAATGTAGAAATTTTTGCAAATTTTTAAAAAAAGAAAAGCTGAAATATCTGAAGTCATAAATAAATAAATAAAAATCTTACTGAGGGGGGCTGCTGTCATGGAGCGGGGGTGGTTTCAGAGGATGGGGACACAGCTGCAGGACCGGAGCTATGGGGGGGGTCACGGCACCATGTTCTATGTGCCTGGCTGCATTTATTAACAAGGCGCAGCTGTTTGCTAAAGGTTATGAATTCTAGAAAATGGCCGGCGGATCTTCATCCGTGGCCATTTTGTAGAAGTCTCAACCTCCCTCTAGCAACCAGCTGCACCTTGTTAATGAATAATGAATAAAGCCAGGCACATAGAACATCGCGGTGCCCACCGCACGCTGCGGCAGCAACCCCCCACAGCTCCCCTGCAGCTGTGTCTCCACCCTCTGAAACCTGCCTCCAGCACCCCTGCTCCATGACCGCAGCCCCCCCATAATAATCCTTGATGTACAGTATCTGTGGGGGATATATATACACCAGGATGGGGGTCATGTACAAAGGATGGGGGACCATATACGCAGGATGGGGGATCATATATACAGGATGGGGACCATATATACAGGATGGGAGACATACAGTATATACAGGATGGGGAGGACATACAGTATATACAGGATGGGGAGAACCTAAATATACAGGATGAAGGACCATGTATATAGGATGGGGTACATATATACAGGATGGGGTACATATATACAGGATGGGGGGACCAAATATACAGGATGGAGGACATATATATATAGGATGGGGGACATATATACAAGATAGGGGACATATATACAGGATGGGGGGACATATATACCAGGATAAGGACATACATACCAGGATGAGGGACATACAGTTAGGGCCAGAAATATTTGGACAGTGACACAATTTTCGCGAGTTGGGCTCTGCATGCCACCACATTGGATTTGAAATGAAACCTCTACAACAGAATTCAAGTGCAGATTGTAACGTTTAATTTGAAGGGTTGAACAAAAATATCTGATAGAAAATGTAGGAATTGTACACATTTCTTTACAAACACTCCACATTTTAGGAGGTCAAAAGTAATTGGACAAATAAACATAACCCAAACAAAATATTTTTATTTTCAATATTTTGTTGCGAATCCTTTGGAGGCAATCACTGCCTTAAGTCTGGAAACCATGGACATCACCAAACGCTGGGTTTCCTCCTTCTTAATTCTTTGCCAGGCCTTTACAGCCGCAGCCTTCAGGTCTTGCTTGTTTGTGGGTCTTTCCATCTTAAGTCTGGATTTGAGCAAGTGAAATGCATGCTCAATTGGGTTAAGATCTGGTGATTGACTTGCCCATTGCAGAATGTTCCACTTTTTTGCACTCATGAACTCCTGGGTAGCTTTGGCTGTATGCTTGGGGTCATTGTCCATCTGTACTATGAAGCGCCGTCCAATCAACTTTGCAGCATTTGGCTGAATCTGGGCTGAAAGTATATCCCGGTACACTTCAGAATTCATCCGGCTACTCTTGTCTGCTGTTATGTCATCAATAAACACAAGTGACCCAGTGCCATTGAAAGCCATGCATGCCCATGCCATCACGTTGCCTCCACCATGTTTTACAGAGGATGTGGTGTGCCTTGGATCATGTGCCGTTCCCTTTCTTCTCCAAACTTTTTTCTTCCCATCATTCTGGTACAGGTTGATCTTTGTCTCATCTGTCCATAGAATACTTTTCCAGAACTGAGCTGGCTTCTTGAGGTGTTTTTCAGCAAATTTAACTCTGGCCTGTCTATTTTTGGAATTGATGAATGGTTTGCATCTAGATGTGAACCCTTTGTATTTACTGTCATGGAGTCTTCTCTTTACTGTTGACTTAGAGACAGATATACCTACTTCACTGAGAGTGTTCTGGACTTCAGTTGATGTTGTGAACGGGTTCTTCTTCACCAAATAAAGTATGTGGCGATCATCCACCACTGTTGTCATCCGTGGACGCCCAGGCCTTTTACAGTTCCCAAGCTCACCAGTCAATTCCTTTTTTCTCAGAATGTACCCAACTGTTGATTTTGCTACTCCAAGCATGTCTGCTATCTCTCTGATGGATTTCTTCTTTTTTTTCAGCCTCAGGATGTTCTGCTTCACCTCAATTGAGAGTTCCTTTGACCGCATGTTGTCTGGTCACAGCAACAGCTTCCAAATGCAAAACCACACACCTGGAATCCACCCCTGACCTTTTAACTACTTCATTGATTACAGGTTAACGAGGGAGACGCCTTCAGAGTTAATTGCAGCCCTTAGAGTCCATTGTCCAATTACTTTTGGTCCCTTGAAAAAAGACGAGGCTATGCATTACAGAGCTATGATTCCTAAACCCTTTCTCCGATTTGGATGTGGAAACTCTCATATTGCAGCTGGGAGTGTGCACTTTCAGCCCATATTATATATATAATTGTATTTCTGAACATGTTTTTGTAAACAGCTAAAATAACAAAACTTGTGTCACTGTCCAAATATTTCTGGCCCTAACTGTATCTGCCAGGATGAGGGATACACATACCAGGATGGAGGGACGTATATACCAGAATACCAGGATGGAGGACATATATAGCATGATTAAAAAAACAAAAGAGGGTTTCAAGATGTCATAATGTGATGTGGGGCTCCGCTGTATTTTTGGTCATCAGCACAGGTACAGCAGGCAGGTATGGGCTGCCACCCACCCCCAGGTGACTAGTTTTATCTGGCTGGTAATCAAAAATACACGAGAGCCCTTTTTTAATTATTTCTTTGCCTTATTTTTGGTTTCCAGCCAGGTACAGTTAGGCAGTTGAGGGCTGGAATCCTCAGCATGGAGAAGCCCAAGTGTTCTGGACCCCACATGTTATGAATTGTAGCCTGCAGCCACTCCAGAAAATGGAACATTTATAGAAATGCAATTTTCTGGCACTGTACCTGACTCTTCCAGCTGCCCTGTGGCAGTGGCAGACTGGGTAATAAAGGGAGCTATATATTGCTTGCTGGCACTAAGCCTGAGGTTCCTAATCTCAGGGCGATGTTAGACCTGGCCATTAAGAAACTCTAAGTAAATAGTAAATAATACACCACACAGAGAAAAATAATTTATTTGGAAGAAGAACACATAGACATCCTTCTTCTGTCATCTTTATTACTCCCACAAAAACCCTCCATGATCGTGACCACTCATATATTCCACTACAGTGCATCAGCACTGTAGTGGATTATATGTGTCAGAGCTGCTCATAGTTCTGACACTTTGCCTCACTTACAATGCATTTAGCATGGTGTGTGAGGCTTTCTGTAGTCAGGTGACCCTTGGGTCATTATGGCAACGACCCAGGGTCACCATGGCAGTGATTGGGTCCCTGTGATCACATCACAGGGGTCTGATCGCTTGGGAGAAGAAGCGATACCACAACCTGCCTCTTAAATGCTGCAATCACTTTTTATTGCAGCATTTACAGGGTTAAACTGCCAGGAGTGGCGCAGCACCTCTCCTGGCAGTGATAAATGGTATCAGCTGTCACATCAGTTGCAGACCCAGCGGCGATCGCGTGGTCACAGTCGTGATGCCCGCAAATTTGCCTGGACATACTGGGTATGTTAAATGTCGGGAATGCAAAGATTTCCTGGATGTACTGGGTTTTGTGAACAGATTAAGGGTATGTGCACATCAGTCATTTTATGGGCTGGTTTTGACCGATTTCCGTCGGTGGTTCCCACTGAGTTTTATGTTAATTTATGTTAATCCTACCCACCGGTAGGATTAACATCTTAGTCAATGGAGTTTAGAAAACGCTGTGTACATTACAACGTTTTTCTACTTGACGATTTCAGTTTATTCACCGGTTTCCGACCGGTTCTCAAAGATAGAGCAAGCGACTTCTTTTTAGCGTTTTTCCAGCGGGTCCAGCTGAACAAGTGCAGCAAAAACCAGTCTGGAAATCGCTAAGGAACACGCCGGGGAAATCGCCAGGAACACGCTGTCTGACCGCTAGTAAAGCGATCGCAAAACGTTAGCAAATCGCTAACAAAACCAGGGACACTGGCGAGTGCAGAAAACTCAGTTTCTGCCAGTCTCCACCGGTTCCCGGTCGTTCTGCAAAGAAGCAGAAACGACTGATGTGCACATACCCTTAAGGTTTAAACATTCACATTTTGAACATTGCTAATTTTTCTAAATTTTCATACTTTTTCAGTTAATTTCATTAAAAATTGCAAAATATATCAACCTAAATTTATGACTACCATAAAGTATCATGAGCCATAAAAAAACGATCTCAGAATTACTGGGATATAAAGAAGTAATCCATAGGGACAACATAAAGTGACTAATAGCGAACATGCTCGCCACTGCTTGATACTTGATCAAGCATTGGGGTGCTCAGGTACGATCGGTACTCGATCAAGTATCGCGGATGCTTGGACGTGGTGTTTGAGAAAAGCAACGAGTCTAGATGATGTGTGTGAAAATATAACCTTCCCTCTCTCTCTGGAAATGCTCTGCTTTTGGCTGGCTTCATGGGGTGGACATCACTAATTGACTTCCACTATGCTTGTTACTCATGTTGATCCGTCAGAGCATCCAACCTGCTCGATTCGACTACCAAGCCCCCAACTCTTTAGTGCTCATCATTAAAAATCTGTGAAAAATGACACATTTCAGATTTAAAAAATGTTGCTTGTGTTTTAAGATCAAAATTAGCTCCATCAAAAATAGGTTAAGTAATTTAGCTGTTGCAGTGACTTCCATCACCAGTATAGCCATGATAGGTAAAATATTATGATTTGTTATTAATGGAAAATGAGATCTTACTAGGGGACTAATGACTTTTTTTGATATCTCTGATTATTTTCATTGACCCATATTATAGATTTTGTGTTTTTAGCAAATAAAAAGCCAGTGATAGACAAAAGTGATTAACAAATGTAAGAAAATGTAGCACTTCTTCCTACAAGGATTTTCAGTACGTACAGGAAACTAAATACAGAAACAAAAAATATTTCTAGAATATTTTTCATAATAGAGCAATTTGCAACGTAGTTTTAGTAAAGTATAACCTACCAACGTGCTTTAGGCAGATCAGAACTATATTTGTTCATTTATGTAGAAAGATCATTTGGTTGGAAAATCTATGCCAATGCACACGACTGACATTCAGAAGATATTTCATGTTACACTGTATCCAATGGGAAAGTTATGTTTGCCCTTTATTTTATTGGAATCTTTCTATTCTACTGTAAGAGTTGTAAAGTCCTCTTTTGTCAATTAGTTTGAAACTTTATTTTTTTTTCATTCATCTGTCGATCATGAAGATAAAGAAAAACATTACTTATAATTTACCTTTGGTGAACAGTGAGGGTGCTGCAATTGATGACACCCAATCACAAAAAATTAAAATTTGGATGTAAATTAATATAGAAATAAAAAAGGCAGCACTCAAATAAATGCAAAAAATGTGGACTTTATTAGCCCATGTAGGGCAGCGACATTTCAACCTATTCTGGTATTTGCGCTTGTGCGGGGCAGCTTTGATACACATAGTGCACATGCTCCAGAGTCGGCCTGTACAGCCAAAACACCCCTTACAATGCATCAGACCGGAAATGACGTCCACCCCAGTGCATCATACCTGAAAGAAGGAGGAAGGGATTGTATATTCGGAGTGTGCAGGAGAATGAATATTCACGCCTAGCGAGGCGTGATAACACAAGCGAGGAGGGGAGACGGAGCCGTGGAGAACACCAGGCTATGTACAATAGTTTGGATGCCTCATTTGCATGCAAAAATGTAAATTACAAAGTCTTTTTTCACAGCCCATATAGGACAGTTTTAGGTCAGACAGGGATGGTAAAGGTACCTTTACACGCGGCAACTTTTCTAGGAATTTCACTGACAACTTACTGGTTGCAGTGACATCATGGAGACATTGTTCCATTTGTACACAGCAACAAGATAGAACAATGTGTCCATGATTTCACTGCAACCAGTAAGTTGTCAGTGAAATTCCTAGAAAAGTTGCCGCATGTAAAGGTACCCTTAGGGATGTGGTAGGAAGGTGCAGGGACAGGTAGTAACAGCTTATTGGGTAAAAACGATCTGACAGGTTCCCTTTAAAGAAATGTTTTAAGGCAATTTTAAGATTCCAAATAGTCACTAAACAAAGCTGTAATTGCCGACTTTAAAGCAAAGTGCTTGGGTTTCCGATTCTGAATCCCAATCGGCCAGGTTCGTGCCGAATTTGAAATTAGCGAACCCTGCTCAGAAAAGTTAGTAAAACTCTACCCAGGAAACTCTCAACTGGTGTCAGAGAAAGAAAATACAGCTGCTAGAATGGCCCAACAAATCATCTGACCTGAATCTAATAGAAAATTTAGGTAGAAGAACGGGCCAAAATTAAAACTGAGCAATACATGCAAGTAGTTTCTCCATATAGCAGGCATCTTGAAGCTGATATAAACAAACAAAGGCTTTTGTATGAAGTATTAAATAAATCTCAGTAAGCAGGTTCAATACTTTTTCCTTGTGTCATTTCTTATTATTACAGATCACTAAAATTATGAACATCTATGGTTTAATTTCTTTACCTGTGTAGACTGGATGAGTTGTTACCGACATCTGGTGAGATATTAAGGTCAGTAGCACCTTTATAAATATATTTACTTAAAGAATGGTGATGTGTTCAATACTTGTTTCACCCACTGTATATTATTATTATTATTGTATTATTGTGTACACCCCAATATTAGCTGGACCCCTTTTAGACATTTACCCTGACTATAATAGTTGTATTTGATATATCATTGCTTTATCACAATCATTCTTACTTTGGATGTACTGTAAGTCATGTTATTGACACGAACTGTTGCCAATACCAAGATCTAACCTTGTCATATGAAAAATATAAAGTATGAATTTATGCCATGTTACTTTGGAAAGGTACTGCAGGAATTCTTATTTGGTTACTTTCCAATGCCCTTTGGATATAAGTCTGTCATGGGAAAGATAATGGACTACATTGATTTCGTATGGGAAACACCTGGAGCATATAGGAGAAGGAAAAGAAGAACATCTGCCTTTCCTGACAAAATAATTATCATGGAGGAATGACTTTTTTATGACTTTTTAGGTGTATAAAAAATGAAATCAGGCAACTGAGTGTTCTACTTATGTTCATCATGTATTTAGCTACGGCCTGATATATGGATATATGTAGTTGTAAATACGTAAAGCCTAAAAATAATTATATAGTATTCCTTATCATACAAAAATATAATGGTGTTTTTCTTGCTGTTTTCTAATCTCAAAGTTCTTCTTATGGTGTCTACGTCAATCTGTTCAGAAAAGCAATAAATGTGTCACAAATTACATTATTGCTGTTACCTTTCACACTAGTTAAATGATGGCAATTATTCTATTTAAGGGTTTTTGTGGAGTAATATGCAACCTATATTCTTTTATTTTCCATTTCATTGTCACTGCATTTTTTTTTTACCTAAGGCAACGTTCACATGGTGCGCTATTGCAATGCTAGGGTCTGATTTGTACGGATCCGCTATTTGCAGTGGAATGCAGTGAAACAAATTGACATTAGTTGTCCCAGCCAAGTCAATGCACACTACATGCTGAGGCACTGATGTGCTAGCACTGCTATATCACTGGCAGAAAGCGAAAGCTCCGCCACCATAGCATCACCAACTAGGTACTGACCATACAACACAAGCTGACATAACAGCCTAGAACACCTGTGGCTCCACTATAGGGTGAGCTCTTCACACAGAGACCCTTGTACTCTGTCTCATCTAGGATAATCCAGGGAAGTCTTGAATCTGAAGGGACCAGACCGAAGACGCAGCCTCTCCTGCAGATCCTCGTCCTATAAGCATATATCCTGCTGAATATCAGAAGAACGGGTATATACATCACCCAAAGCTGGCTTCACCACATGAACAAAAAAACACATTGTTCTAGCTGTTCATTCTGAAGCAACCCTAAGGGCGACAATGTGAACAAGGCCAATGTTTTGGCCGAAATGTCTAACTTGCCTGTCGCTTCACTCAGCACTGTATAATAAACTTTCACCTTAAGCATACCGGACATTGTACGTGTGCAGTGATTACAAACCACATGGATCCCCATATTCACGCTGCCCGGGATTCCTCTGGAGCAGGAAGATCCGTGCAGGGAGAAGACCTTCATGGTGTCATGCCTCTGGAACCTAAGGAAGATGCGATCTTCCATGTGATTTGACTGTGTTGTGCTGGCTAGCACAACCAGAGGAGATGAGTGCAACAAACTCATGTCTTGTAACAAAAATTCAAAGAAAAAGGTGCACTCACCCGTATCAGATTTTATGCACACAAATTTTTAATTAACAGTAGAAAGTTACATACAGCAGGGAGGGAGGAGAAGGAACGGACAACGAGTCTTTTGTGCTTTATTTAGCGCTTCCACTCCGCTATCTGCAATCCGGAAGCGCTAAGTAAAGTGCGAAAGACTTGAGTGCACCTTTTTCTTTAAATTTTTGTTATATCATATAATATGATGTATCTTTATATGACATACATAGATATACACATCATACAAGTACACACAGCCCTCAGGAGTCACACATCACTGGAGAGGGCATGCATTACTGGGGTTTTGGGGGCATACAGCACTGGGGGGCATGCACATTGCTGGGGTTTTGTGGGTATACAGCACTGGGTGTGCATACAGCACTGGGGGGCACAGGTTACTGGGGGTTTGGGGGTGTACAGCACTGGGTGGGTATACACGTTATAGGGGTTTGAGGGACATACAGCACTTAGTGGGCACACGTTACTGGGGTTTTGGAGGTATACAGCACTGGGTGGGCATTCAGCACTGGGGAGCACAGGTTACTGGGGTTTTGGGAGCATACAGCACTGGGTGGGCATGCACATTACTGGTGTTTTGGGGGTATACAGGACTGGGTGTGCATACAGCACTGGGGGGCACAGGTTACTGGGGTTGGGTGTATACAGCCCTGGGTAGGTATGAACCTTATGGGGGTTTTGGGGCAATACAGCACTTAGTGGGCACACATTACTGGGGGTTTGGAGGCTTACAGGCCTGGGGGGTACACGTTACTGGGGTTTTGGGGCATACAGCACTGGGAGGCACATGTTTCATGGGCTGGGGGCATACAGAACTGGGGGCACATGTTACAGGTGTTTTGGGGGCATACACCACTGGGGAATTACACGTTACTGGGGTTGGGGGGTACACAACACTGGGTGGGCATGCATTTCACTGGGGGTTTTGGGGCATACAGAACTGGGGGGCACACATTACTGACACATTACTGGGCTTATGGGGGCATACAGCACAGGGGGCACAGGTTACTGGGGTTTTGGTTGCATACAGCACTAGGGGGTACACATTACTGGGGTTTTAACGGCATACAGCACTGGGGGCACACATTACTGAGATTTTGGGGGTCATACAGCACTGGAGGGCACATAATACTGGGGTTTTGGGGGCATACAGCACTGGTGGCACACATTACTGGGGTTTTGGGGGCATACAGCACTGGGGTCCCTTGGCCATCCCCCTCGCTCTCCCACCTTTTCTCCTTATTGTTCCCCTCATAGCCTATTAAAGGTAAAAAAATGGTCACTTACCTCTCATTCCCCCACGGCTCTGCTTCTTTCTTCTCTTCTGCCAGGTACTTTTAAAATGACATAGGTGCGCACTGAATGCTGATGTTGTTAAGCCGTGCGTGCCTGTGTCACAAAGATTGATGGCAAGCAGGAAGCAGAGGACAAGACCACTGTGTTCCGCTGTGGAATCGCTTCCAGCCTAGCACGCCACTTGTAATGAGGGCAATCTGGCTTAGAGGTCATCGGAGCCTATGATCCGGTTGACAGGGTAGGGGGTACTCGGATACTTGGACAGGGGGTTACTTCGGTGGGGGATCACGGCTGGTTGGTTCCTGGTTCTGTGCCCTGGACCCTCAGTGGCAGGGATGGGGGTGATGATGATGGGGAATGATAATGTGACGCCACCTGTGGTACCTGGTAATAGGGTTACCAGCACTGCGGCCGGCCGCTGAGGTGATGGAAATGCAGCTTTGGTAGTACAGCTCCCTACAGGTGGAGCTTTACCTCAGGGCAGCGGGGTGGATGAGGGGAGTAGTAGTAGCGGTTCTGCTGTGAACGCTGAAGGCAGTGGTGGGAATAAGGCACACACACACAATAGTCTCCGTTTCAGTACCATTTTACTGATGTCCGGTAACAGGCACGGTCCAGGAGGGTAGCCAGGTTTCGGTGCAGCTCGGGACATTCACCTTGGAGAGTTGTGAGGCCTCTTCTATTAGTGTGTGCGGTGTTTGGGGTAAGCTCTGCCTGTAGCTGAACCTGCCGCTCTGTCTCCCTCTCAGGGTGCTGTTCCACAACCGACAATGAGGACCTTTCTGTGGGATTCCTATTCTCTGCTTAGGTCCCTGGTCCTATGCTTGGTCAGGTTTGGAGTCTTCTATTCTTTACTTCAGGGGGAATACAGTAGATCCTCCTGGTCTGTCCGGGCTTTTGCTGCTACACTGTAGATGAATAGTAGCTTCGGACTCCGGTGTCTGGGTGGGCTTAAGGGATACCAGGTAAGTTCCCTTCTTCTCTCTTCCTACCTCTCACTTCTTTCACTGACCTCCGTCCCTCTCCCTAGGGCTCAGCACAGCTGGGTCAGCTTTCCTGATTCTGTGCCTGGCTTGGTCCCAGCAACCAGCTCCTTCCCTAACTGCTCTCTCATCTGCAGTCTCTCTGGAACTCACTGCTCCCCTCCCCTGCCGAGTGCAGACTGACTGACTCCTCCCCTCAGGCCTGGATCTTTATAGAGGATCTGGTTTAAGGACAGCCAGTGGTGCTCCCCCTTCAGGTCTGGGGTGGAAGGTGTTGGATGCTGTGTGTTCCAAGGTGTACATCCCTCCCTGCACCTGTGGGTCCTGTGGCAATCCCCCGCAGGGGTGCCACACCTAGAGCTCTGAACAACAGGCTAGATTGCCTTCATTATTACCTGGACATTACAGACCCCTCCACCTCCAGGCCCCAGTGCAACTGCAAAATGTCCGCCCCTGAACTATCATCGCCATTAGACTCTACCAGAAGGGGAAGCCACGGTGAAAAAAACACTATATCCCTCAGTTGTATTTTCTTTTTATTGGGGGACATTTGTGTGTAACTTGGAGGGGATCCACCATGACAATAAGCTTGACCACTTTAAGGCAGATTCCAGGCCGTTGGGAAAACAACCCCTTACTTTGCACCACACAAGATTACCACATAAAGGACAGCAGAAATCTTCATATCTGTGAATTTAAATCTTATTCCAGAGAGATGCATGTTTTCTTAATATGTAAATGAGCTGTTAAGATCTATTGGTCAGACACTAATCTCCCTGAGAATTTGCCAGGGTGTAACTACAATAGGTGCAGGGATTGCAATCGCACCAGGTCCTGGAGCCTAGGGGGCCCCGAAAGGTCCTTTGGCTTATAGAAAAAGACTAACACTACTAAATAGTTATAATAATTGGGTGCCCCATTGGAGCTTTTGCATCGGGGCCCATGAGCTTCAAGTTACGCCACTGACTGAAATTGTATTGCTGAATGAAATACCAAATGAGACATTCTACCAGTTGGGGTAATAAGTAGAATGCGCTCCTGACACGCCCCTCCCAGAGCCGTGGGGTACTCGGAAAAAGGCTAACAGTTCTGCTGGGGAAGTCACCGGGGTCAAAGCCCAGCTCCGTAACCCTGGCGGTGTCAATAAAAGTTTGGAGAATTGGGATTTAAGGATTGTTGTCATAACGCCACCTGTGGTATTCGGCTGTTAGTGGCCTATTCTGCGGTGTGGGACCTCTGGGGATGATGGGAATGCAGATTTGGTGGCTTTGCTCTCCACGGGTGGAGCGGTTCCCCAGGGCAACCGGAGTGGTATTAGGTGGTGGTAGGCCAGCGGGGCGGTTCTGGCTGAAGAGAGGGATCGGAGCTTCTCCCACTTCAGCTTCTATGGCTTGCGTGTCTTATCAGTCTACCACTCTGCAGGTGGGAAATAAGCAGTCACACACACAGTTCTGAGTTCTAAACCCGGTTAACTTAGTTGTTACTTCAGTGGCACCACAGGGTACAGTCCGTGCACTATCGCGGTCTGGATAGTCCTCAGCAACCGGGATAGCTCATCCAAGACACCCCCTTTATGTTCCTTTCTTCACGGGTTGCTTTCTCTCTCAGCACTGCCTGTTCACCTCTCCTACTCGAACACACAGTGCCCCAATCCAGCAGCCACAAGTCTTCTCGGGTGGCCAGCCAAGTACCTTGACCCTAGTACAGCTACCTTTCCGGCAGATGTGTTGGGAGTTGGCCACAGCTCCTCGAGACCTAGTGGCCTCCAGTTCCGTGGTTGGAGCTTAGTTTCTCCTTGCCAACTTCAGGGTCGGTCCCCTGGTTCTCAGCCTGCCCTTCCACTTCACTTCAGATTCGGGCACACGGGTGGATTGCTCACTGCCGTGCCCCTAGGTCTCCCTTGACCCCTCCGCAGTCGGCTGTTCCGGGAGCCAGGACAAGC